>JAHPZR010031150.1:0-21741 GCA_019787425.1 Platygyra sinensis
ACAATTCGACTGTGGTTTGACGTAAATCATTGTGTTCAAATCCGGCTTGAATTGCCTTCAGTCCAAATACGTCGCGTGTCTATGTGGCCAGCACACAGTTTGATACGACACGAGCCCATCCAAGTTGTCCACATACTGATCAATCGTTTCTGTTTCTCGCGCTTTTGGAAAGGGGACACAATACAATATTCTACTCTGTAATAGTTATCCATGATATGGTAATAAGTTATAGGGAATCGCTCTACTAGCCTGGGACAAGCTTAAAACCACGCGAAAATACAAGCGGTCGGCTAGATGGCGCCCGCCTTACTCATTAGGTGGAAGGGTGGGTCGCTACCCTTTCTTCTTTCGCGGCATCGAGTAGAGTGATGGAGTGGAACTTTTTTTTTTTTTTGAAACATAGCTAGTGCTTCGCAGTGTATATAAACGGACTGCCTGGGTACACGCAGCTAGGCGTCTAGTTTATCATGTTTAGATTGGTCCTGGAAAGCCCCGATGTGGAGTGGCCGATTACCTTTCCTTTTTTTTTTTTTTATTTCACACACATATAAAGTTGCTAGAGAGCAAGGCCTTGTCCTCCAGGAATATTTTCCAGACATGTACTGTTAAGTCTTGCAGGCTGACGTATTAATTTACTCTTCAATGCTTGGGGCCTCAAACTTGGCCATTTTGGTATTTTCGATATGCTCACATAGCTTATAATGTATAACATTTTAAAGCAAAGTTGTGGTCACGAGAACCGAGCTGCAAAGGGCCTTTTGAGTTTGCATAGCGCCGCCCTCGAATAAGCGCCACATCTGAGACAAAAAAAGTTAAGCGGCGCTTATTCGAGGAATTCCGTGCAACCAGGAAAACACTATAAACGACAAAGGAGTTCGCTGTCACCGCTGATATTTTCGCTGTCGTTATCATGAAAGTCTCGGTTTTTTTTTTTTCACCGCGTGAATTTCTCTCGTAATTCTAGATTTACCATCAGTTCAGTATCAGTCCATAGGAAACGTAACAGATAGAAAGTGTGCAGTTGAATAAAACTATAGAAAAAGTAAATTTGTCTGATGCAATTTTTAAATAAGCGCCGCCCTCGAACAAGCGCTGCACTTGTGGCGCGAAAAATTACATAAGCGCCGCGCTTATTCGAGTAAATACGGTACACGACTTGCGTTTGCTGTAGTAGAATTCATTAAAACTTACAATGCCATGGACTATTTTGAGACTCCTTCATTTTATATGAAATGATGGAAAACACGTATATGGGTCTGGCTTGTGTGAGTAAGGCAATACATAGAATATGGGATTCCCTTAA
Organism: Platygyra sinensis; assembly: GCA_019787425.1. NCBI lineage: Eukaryota > Metazoa > Cnidaria > Anthozoa > Scleractinia > Merulinidae > Platygyra > Platygyra sinensis. Next base: position 1,304 of record JAHPZR010031150.1, read on the forward strand.
TAAATGCACGTTACATCATGGTATAAAAAAGCCAAAGGTGAAGTATTCGAAATAATGTACCTGAACATATGTGATGTTCCCTACCTTAGAGTAACTAGCTTTCAATTCTTTGTCTCTGAGGAGCATTTCAATCACTTCATTATTTTCAGTGGTAAGCTTTTTAAATGGGTTCCAGCTATCTGATGAAGGTGGTCGTGGATGCTTTTTCATCCATCCTCCGCATGCAAATCGATAAAAATCCTTGCATGGGTCTACCGACGCGTCCACAGAATTCAGCAGATCTGAATAACAAGCATAAATCTGTTCGTTAAGACCATTTACTAAGCACGCATTTACCCATGTTTATTGACAGCAAGTTGTAACTCCGAACCTCACGGAGTTTTGGCTTCGTGTGTTTTGCGCTAGCGAAATTGAATGTGAAGAAACAAGCATCATCCCCAAGATAAGAAACAGAACGAAAACAAGACTTTATCTAACGAGGTAGCACGAAACAGCATATAAATACTAATAAACTAGTGGCTCTTATTACAAGATTAAAATAACTAGACATATCACGCTGGAGATTTTTTTCAACCTAAGGGGCCAACAGATTTCGTGGGGGCGCGATAGGCACAAAAATTCTCAGAATTCTTGGGGCTATAACTTTGTTTCTTTTAAGGGTATGTTTCAGAAACTATTACAACATAGCTAGCAGAGTCACGCAATCAAATTCAGTATACGTAAGCGTGCACCAAATCTCGATAGTGCTCGTTGATGGCGTCAGCAAATCGCTTTGCCAGAATTTTTTTTCGCGCGAGCGGCCATTGTCAGCGTGGGGAAAAATATTATATTTCGCTTCAATGATGGATACAGAGACTCGGCCCACTAGTCCCAAAACAAGCACAATTTTCCGGCCTCTTCTCGTGGGCTAGAGTTCTTAAATGAGGCAGAAAAAGAGAAAAACAACGGAAGAGGAAACTCGGCATCAGCGCCGTTACGATTCGCTTCACTGTCCGAAAGACACTGGTAAAACCAAACAAATTACAAACTGGTCTGTTTCAACCTTTAAAGGTAAGCTTAAGTTTTACCGTTATAAAATTGTTAAATATAAACCTCGAGCTTCCAACAGAAAAATTGAAATAAAACCAATTCCTATTTTGCTTAATATTTCGCTTACCGCGAACGATCACTTCTGTTATTGTTGCATTTTTTTCGCGTCGATTTTCAGGATTTTATGCACAATTCCACCGGCTATGTTATAAAACAATTGGTTCATGCTTTTGGCTGTGCACTATCGAGTTATGGAGCACTTGGGAAGTTTGGAGAGCACTCAAGAAGCTAGAGTTGCCCTCGGCTATCGCCTCGGGCAACTCTTACGCTTCTTTCTTGCTCTCCAAACTTCCCGCGTGCTCCATAACTCGATAGTGCACGCTAAAGCATGAACCAATTGTTAAATAAAAGCAATAATATAAAATATTTTGGACTAAGTGTTTCCATGGTTACTAGTCACGTGACTCCCCTGTGGCCAATTAAAATATGAAAACTCCCAAAAGTTTCTCCTTCAAAAGTTTGTTATCTTAAAATGTGATACTTTGCAGAAATCCTGTGTATACAAAATTGAAAAACTTGTCCGATTTGAAATCTCAAATTTCATTTCTGTGACGTCCCAATTGATGACGTCACAAAATGAGCTTTCTGCTTATGCGCATTACTAATCATCCAAACAAATGATAATTTGAAACTACAACTTAAGAAAAATACAATAGCGAAGTTTTAAACTCCTTATCTTCTATAGTTTAAGAGATATTGTTAACATTCCATGCATATTTCGAAAAAAAAAAGTTTGGACAAATTTGTGGCCGATTTTAGCACGTTTTTTTCCACCGGCGTGATATAGATTTATGCCAGCCTAACAGCGTAGTTCCTTGGCCAAGTTGTTCAGTGCCCGATTGAGCTAACCCAGGAAGAGGAAGAATGTTTATTTGAGTTCTGTCACTTTGCGGTGAGGTTTTCTGTTTAATCTTTGCATTTCTGTTTTGAGTTTTATGATCACCATGTACTCAAAACAAATCAGCAAAAAACATATGTATAGAAGAGAAAGTTAAAATTCGAATAAATTTTAATCCTGGCCTTGCGTTAACAGCCTTCCAAACAATATATCCTGCCTTGTTTGTCTTTATCACTTCACGAGTGGCGGCCAAGGCCATTTTTTATATACTGAATTCATCGTAGGTTTTACGTTGTTTCAAGCAACAACACTTTAATTCATCCCATACATATGCATCATCGCAAAATGTATTCGGTATCCCAGGCGTAGTCAATCGATAAACCGATAATCGATAATAAGTAATAACAATCGATATCAATCTTCGACTGATTTCGATCTTCGATACCGTTCGATAGGAATCGATAAAGAAAATAAGTTGTGAGTTCAATTGATATCGATTTCCGATGGAAATCGATAAGGATTGGTTTATCGACTGTTATAAGTTATCATCGATTTTTATCGGAAACTTTTTTTGTCAATTTCTACAAGTTAAAGATTGACACGATTTATGTCTGTGCATATATAGGATCGAGTTGGACTTTTGTCCACGCGACAACGCCATAAAGGAGATGCAAGATGCAATCGACTGCGCTGGGATGAATGGACAAGTTAAATTATTTTAAAGCCCAAACCAAGAACTAGCTGCTGAAATAATAGAATGTTTTACGCGGGTCTCGTATTATTTACTTAATAGTAATGCCATTTTTGAAACGAATACTTCTCCAGGGACTCCTTGGGATTAATGATTGTTATCGATTACTGTCGACTGCTATCGATTATACGCTTGGCGGTATTGTATTGAGTTATTGTTTTAATACATTGCAAATACATTTTAATATTTTTTTTTATATATATATATCCAAAGATAAGTATAAATTGTTCTTAAACACCTTCAAATACGAAAAAAAAAAGCTTGTGTAGGCCTTTGGTTTTCAACCAATCCGCCACGAATACGCAATCTTTTCCTTCCAATTCATCAAATATTGCCTCCGCCGTCTCCACGATGATTTATCAACCCACTTGAGATCAGGGCGACTCGTAACATGAAATCGAGGCAAACGAGCACTCCCTATGAGTGGTGATCAAATGCCCAGCCTCCCAGGCAAGTAAAGGCGTCAAATGCCCAGGGTTTGCCCGAGGGGAGGGGTGGGGATTTTCAAGCTTCGATTTGACTGGTACATACCATAAAATGGGCAAATGATGGGTCAAATAACAAATTTAAATAAACGTCACCAAATTGGTTTTATCAACTAAGTTGATAATGTGGATTGGCCACGGTAAAGAGATTCGGAAGCTGACGTTTCGAGCGCTATCTTGTAATACTCCCGCCGACGCAGCACCAAAGTTCCTTTAGAAACTTACCCCCTTTACAAGGAACAATTCATTGAGTTTCCTGTCACGTTCACGCAATATTATTAGTTACTGTCGAAAACAATAGAAGAAGCAAATAAAATCATTGTTCACGAGGCATTAAATACTCTTTTTTTCTCATTTCACGGATAATTATTTTGGAAAATCACGGTTCGCGGTTCATTCTGCAAACCAAAGCAATCTCTTGGGACTCTTTTCCAATGTAAACACTCTCGTTGTGTTTATTCAACATAACTTGCGTGCAGCGAAGTGAAACTAAACATCTCGTCCTCATTCCTTATATTCTATAGTAATATTTTTTTGTCATTACTTACAGGTAACAGGCATTTAATCGAACAAATACGGCAACTGTTGCTTATCATGGTTAAAGATACTAAGCAACACAATCTTTATTTCATCATTTATTCTTTAGAGTTAAAGCAATACACGCAAGACGCCCCTATGCAAAAGAAAACCACTGAACGGCATGTTGGCACTTGATTTATGAATGGTTTTCTTTCTAGCTGTTCGATTTGCTTTTATGATCGAAAAGCGCGTTTCATACCGAGATGCTGAATTAATTTTAATTGCAATTTGGGCGAAAAACCTGAATGGTACCCCTGTGGTTTTTACTTAGACCCCGTGTTTTTCACTGAGACCCCATGTTTTCCACCAGGCCCGACCATTCCAGACCTCGCATTTTCCAAATCCTGAAGCCCCGTAACCCGTACCCCGGGACCCTGTCCCCGCGTTTTCCACCTAGCCATTATGACACCTTCTTGGTTTATCAACTTTAAGTGAAAATGCGTTTCTTTTTTTCTGACTAAATCGGTCGCTTTTTGAGATTTTAAATTCATCTCGTTTGTTTGGGGGGGGGGGGGGGGGACCGTTCATTTTTTATGAGGAAGGGGGGGCTGGTGGGATTTGGAAAGCGTCATTTGAAAAATCGCATGACCCCCCCTCAGCTTGCCAAATTTTTCATATGCCCCCCCCCCACCCCCCCATCTACAGAAAAAAATTTAACCCTCCCTCAAGATTTTACCTTGTTAATATTCTCTATTATTCCCCTACTTGACGTTATTGTGCTCACTATGAAGACGAAACTTACAATCCCTATACTACAGAGAGCTCTTCGGTCAAAAAAAAAACTCAAATCGAATGAAAGAGAAGTCAAACACTTTTGTTCTTGGGCCATCGTAGTTTGATCAAAAATAAGAAACAAACAGCAGTGATAAACATATTGAACTTGCGCATTTTTTGATTTAAGACTTGATGTTTCGTATGTTACTGTACATACATTTTCAAATGTAACCATTGAAATTTAAAACAGCTAATTTAATAAAGCATCAGCTTTTCACTGCCGACGTTGACATCGAAAACTGGCTCAAGTTCTTGAATAAATTGAGTCTTTTTGATTTTGCAGTGGCAGTCTGTCAGTGGTAGAATTCAATTTTAGATCTCTTAATAGTTATGGCTCACCCTGAGCGTGCAGCATTTTTCCTCTCATTAGCATCTTCCTCGTTTGAATTAATGAATGATGAATGCAAGTATGACACCACTTGCGTCATATGTCCTGGTATTTCTCAGTGTTGGTTGGCTAGCTATTAGAGGACTCCTCTGCTCCTCTGCAATCATTGTCTTTACTCTACTTTTTGCCTTTATTTTACGCAGCGATGGACTTACTGCGCCGACCTTTAAAGCGCGTAGGGGATTCTAGATCAAGCTTCCTAAATAAGATAGCCTTTTCAATCATTCAATGATTCTGGCATAAGATAAAAATTCCAGGGACTCTGAAAAGCAAGCATTGGCTATATTGTTAATCCAACCGAGAAAGAGCGCATTACTACATGAGTATCATGAAAGAAGCTCATTCCAAAATGCGCAATAATGGCGAACTTGAAAGCGACGTTTACGCCTGAACGATCAGGCACTTTGATATCTTACAAGTAAAAGAAGCTACCTTTATAAGAGTGGATGGCTGTTCAGAAAGGGTGAGAGAGTTTTCCATGCCAGGATACCACTGAGTTGAAGCCCAGTGATTGAAGCAAACTGAACTGGTCTATTAAAGAGCACAGAGGAATGGTGAAAAAATTGAATGTCAAGTTGAGAGATTTGAAGGAACACGATTCCACACTCTTTCAGTCCAATGGGCTTCCTTTAAAGTACTACGAAAAAATTGTCCACAGCTTAAATGTAAACAGATCAAATGTATAGAAGCTAAGTTGACTAAGGTCAGGCAGGACATGGAAGCACCAGAACATAAGAAGAGAAGTTATGACAGCATATTCAAGGGCACACACAACAACACATAAACAAAAGAAGGAAAAAACGCAAACCGCAGAAAGCTAAATGAAAGAAAGAGGAAGCGGACTGAAAACAACATCCAACGAGTTTATGGAATCTGTGTTGGAAACCCTCCTAGACCAGCCATCCCGGAAAAGTATACTAAAGTTGAGGATGATGCCACGTCGTTATTTAGACGTCCAGATCTTGGAAGAAAATTATTTCACCAACGCTGCAGGAAGCAGAATCACCACCACTCCCTTAAGGAAGCCAGAGACTATGTTTACACCGTCATTCACCCTGAAGAGTACACTCTGACTGAAAGCATTGGTGACAGCAGCACAAGCAGCGGGCGAAGAAGATCTCGACGACAGTGAAGATGAATATGAGTGTCAGCGAAAGTTGTATAATTAGAAAATAACTAGTTTCAAGTTATCTTTATTAGTTACAAATATTTTTTGCCATCAAGCGTTAGTAGAAGGAAAGTTTGTAATAACTTTGTATCCCGTCTACTAAGTTTGTTCAATCTACAGCGAGTTTTTTTTTTTACATGAAAACATTATGCCATTTCAAAGTTTTACTAAAATATTTCTCCTGACCCCCCCTTTTTCCCTTATATTTTTGGGATGGCCCCCCTCGATAGCCATTTTTTTTCTCATGCCCCCCGCCCCCCCCCAAAAAAAATCCCACCAGCCCCCCCTACTTCATAAAAAATGAACGGTCCCTTGTGTGCGCTTGAAGGTGGGAAGTGACCTTCAATTAATTGGGTGACGTATTACATGGGGCATGTGCCTACTTCGTGACGTTCAAAAGTGGTGTACGTGTCAAACAGGAAATTCTCTAAGAGAAGAAAGGCCAAATTACTTCGCATATACATTTCTGGCTCATTTTACAACGAAACCTTTAACTGATTACTGACGGACCAACGGATGACGTTATTTAACAAACCACCCCCGCTGACATTCATGATAGTTAGGGCGCGTTCGTTTGGGATATTCCGGAATAAGAATATATTCCGGAATATATTCCGGCTATTCTGCTCCTGGGAGCAGAATAGCCAGGTATTCCGGAATGAGAATAGCTTCCAAACAAACGCTTACTCGCATTGTATTCCAATTATTCTTATTCTGGATTGATCTCAAACGAACGCGCCCTCAAATAATAACTTAGTTTTAAACAAGAGGCACTATACAAGAGCATAATCACGAGAAGCGAAAACGTTTTCCTATTGACGAGTAGTCAAAATCAACACGCATATACGGCAGATTACTCTAAATAACTGTTTTGTAAAGAGATACTCAATTACGGCTCGCTACGTTTAAACACCAGCTAGGTTCTCAACTTTTACCATTTGATCTTATTTTATCTTTAATCTTTTCTTAATTAATATATTTATACCTATACTAAAACTAATCTTATCAATACACATCATTTTACTGCAAGTCTAAACGTGATGTACTAATGACGAACCTGATTAGCACGTATGCCGTGAATCTATTTTACGATTTCAAGATTGAGCAAGATTTACCAGGCTAGATTGAAGATTTCGTGAATATTTTACAGTTTTTATGTTTATTTAGCTACAGATCTTTTCACGCAACCCCTCATAAGCTTTTCGCTCTTGTCCTCTTCATCGAGGTTATCTATCTATCTATCTATCCATTGTTGTGGTCATCACCGAGATCATATCTCGTCCGGGAGTAATATTTCAGGAGAACTGGCTTAGCCAAGGCGGATTAACCCTCTACAAATAGGAGAGGCTCAGCTTAGAGAATAATACTAGGACATGTGCAAAAGACTAGCCAAATAAACGTGAACATTGGGGGGTTATTTACTGCCCTATAAATGTCTCCCTGAACATAAACTAATGAAGCAAGCGTTGCTCAAGTTGCTAAGACTTATATTTAGTGGCTTCTTTGTCTTAGTGAAACGAAATGAAATTAGATTTACCCGAGGAATTAACAACAATCTCACCTGATGCTGCATGTAGGCACTCTGTTGTCCAGCACGATCCTCCATAGTATTTTTCTAGCGCCGGTGACCGTGAAGTTGATTTGACTCGATTGTATGCAACGCCTGCCTTGGATCTTGTTCGCTCAATCAAGTACAGATTCAGTAGAATGAGACAACATATGATCAGCAGAGCGATGGCAAGAATTAGAGTTTTCACAAGTGTTGAACATCTCTTCATTTCTTTAACCTCCAGCAACACAGACGTTGTCCTTCTCCTTGGCTTGTGATCCACACAAAACTTTGTTACATCCATCAAAAGTCGGCTTCACTCGACAGATTATGGTTTCGCCGTTTGATGTATTTTGATTCAGTCGTCCAGGTACCTAAGACCACCTAAGCTGACAACATTCACCGCTAGACGACGCTACTGAATATAGTGCCTTTGACAACGTCGATTTTGTTCAGTTAACCCCGAGGTGATACTTAGTGACGTCAGAGCTCTGATACGCCAACGCGACTAGCCACATTAACTACGAAGATTGCCTTTGAAATGATCATTTCTTATTGTGGCAAACATTTAGCAAACCAACTATACTCGGTTTCCAAAAAAACAGACTAACAGATCAACAGAAACATGCACCATATTTCCCTAAGTGAGTCTTCTCTTCAGATTATTCTTCGCTCGAAATAGAAACAATTCTGCTCTGAATTCTGCGAGTAATCAATTCACGGCTGATTACGATCAATATATCATATTCACTCCAATAGTCCAAAAGCGAATGACTCTGGACTGGACTCTGGACTCTAGACGTTTCTCGAAAGCCCCGGAAACTTTTCTGGCCCGAAAAGCCACAGCAAAATCTGGAATCTTACGACTAAAGATCTCAACGTCTTTATAAATGGGTTTTGCTTTTGAACCTGTTAAAATTGGTAGTTTCAAAGCCCTCCAAAGGTTGCTGCAAGAAAATCCTGGCATATCCTGTCGACTCATGAGAAATTATTCTCTTCGCTTGCGTGATACATGAAGTTGATCATCTGCTTAAAATTACCAAAAAAACCTATTCCAAATATGGGACAGAACTTCATTTATTTCTCTTGTCATTATCGGTAGGGCAACAAACTCCTAATTATGACTGTCAGTTTGGTCTATAGTAGGCATCCGTCGGTATTGTTCATTTGGATGTCAAATGTGGTCTTTCTCGGCTAAGATGAAAAAAAAAAAAAAAGCTGGGCAAGCGTAAAACATTCCATGGCTATCAACCAAGATCGAATCAAGCTAGAGCTCTGACATTTGAACCTAATTAAATGGCAATTGGAAAATTGCCGTGTTGTGCGACACAACTGAGGTTATTTGCTTGTAGTTACTGTGTGGGAGGGCCCGACCGGAAGGAACGACCCAACCTAAGTCTGAGCATAAGTTGTTTTTATTGCACATGACTAAAACCTGTTGACGCCATGCTTAGACCTTCAGGACCTTGAAACGGATATTTTCTGATAACAAGAGAAGAATGATTTCTGCGCCAGATAACTGCTATTATTTATGTGCCCCTAGCCAGATGTCAAAAATTGACTCCCCAAAAACATGATCGTAAATACGTTTGTTCTTGGGCAATCGTAATTTGATTGAAAAAAAAAAAAAAAAAAAAAAAAAAAAAATAGGCAGTCAATGACTGCACCTGGCTACTGCTGTTATTATTTAGAACACTTCAGTAAAACAAATCATATTGCAATAAAAGAGGTCATAAAACGAGCTAATAAAAACGTTTTTGCACTCGTAGCTTATTAACAACATGCCGACTTGACGTTCTTGCATCGCGTAAAATATGCCGATCTTCAAATTTGCATAGATAGGACTTTCGGTAGTTTGAATTTAATATCTTACTCCTAAGTTAGTTGCCTTTAGATGAAGGTTACAGAAAAAAAGCACCGTGATTTTTAAGTAGAATTGAGTGTAGGAAATTAAAACTTCGATTGTGCGGGTAATTGTGCGAGATTATTGACGAGCCAATGTTCTTGCAAAGTTCTAAGGAAATTCTGCATTGACAACAGTACTGCCAAATTTACTTCACTAGTAGTTCAAATATACCTAGCAGGCTTAGCAATCGCCAATTCTTTTGAAAAAAGCTGCGTTTGGCTGCTTAAGAAAATCACGTTGCGTGACGCGAAACCAAAATAAATAGCAAAACAGACTGCCGCATCTTCGCCTATAAAATTAAGAATACTCCTGCCTTGGTTCAATAAAAGTACGGAGCTTGATTATTTCTTCGCAAACTGCGTAAGGAATCCCAGATTCTCGGAAGTTATTTTCGAAAAACACAACTTGAAGGTTTATGCAAATTATGTGCAATGTAATTTGAGGCGTTGTTATTAGACTGATGTTTTCGCGAGGGAGTTTATCACGAATTATTCGCTCTTCAGAGGAGTTATAATTCTTGAAAAGGGTTGAAGATCGCAACACGGCAAATATGGCTGCACAATTCACTTGGATCGCCACGACCAGTAAACGAACTCCGAACAATTTCTGCTAGCATAGACGCAGCCGGAAAGTGTTTTTAAATACTACATACCCGGCAGTCTGAAGTTATTCTAGAATCTACACGGAAAAACTCCTCCAGTCCTTCTAAAACCTGTAGATCTTTGTTTAGGAATGCCAAGCGATTACAAATATAATTTTTGCTATGTCCGATTACCAGTCGAGCAAAACCGAGAGAACACAGAAATTCAGTTCTTTCATTTCGAACACCGGATCGATTTCTATTCGATTATCCGTCACGAAGACCGAATAGTTCTGAACGCAATCCGAAAATTGGACACTCTACTTACTTCCGCACATGATAGCAATATGGCTACAGCTGCCAAGCAGCAGTAGCCACAAAAAACAGTGATACACCGTTATTGAAACTCCATATTTCCTTTGTATAAGACTTGAAATTTCGTATGTCACTTTACATACATTATCAGACAGCTCTTTATATTTATAGCTAAACCCTCCCATTATTATCACTAAATAACCCTGTCTTATGCGTGTTTCCGTCTACGAGAAACACAGGAATTTATCTTTTTACAACCTCTTACAATAAAGTCAACAAAATGTGCTGTGAATGTCATCACAAGCCAGAGCTAACCGGGAGCTCATAACTTCACCAAGTCCGGTTACTATGGGGTGACATCTTTTATCTGTTAGGTTGCTGTCATCGCAGGAATTTTGGAGTTATATTGTGGTTCGTGATAATATCATCCAATGAGAGTAATTGTGTCACATAATTGGTATTTTGCAATAAAATTCCACGACGTTCGAATATTATTCGGCTACATATAGTACAAAAAACGATTTCAAACAACCCATCATCGGTCGTTTAAAACGGACACAAAACGAAATTTGCCTTTGAATTAGAAGATTTGATTTTTCTGCTGCCGCTTTTTTTAACTCATTCGTGCGCGCATGCGCAAGAATGAGTTATAGCGATGTTGGGGCTTTATCCGGGAATTTGCGTGGACTTTTTAATCGGCGTGGTCGGAAATTAAATGTTTATTAATTTACGCAGAAGTTAACCGGAAGTAAAGGTGGGGAGGAAACAAGGCAATGCGTGCCGGGGGTTCGAACCTCGGCCTTACTTCGGTGGCTGGATTTCAAGGCAAACTTGCTATCCACTTGTACCGCTGGCCATATATGAGGACAACATCGGCCTGAACCCCACAACACATGTTCTTGTATGTGGGTTTTTACTGTATCGCAGAAATTTGCGCTCACGCGCAAACTCATAATAACAACATATCGTCCATAACATAACATAACATAACATGACTTTATTTAACCTCGAATTTAAGGTCCATACATACATAAACGTTTAGATCGACAATCAAGTCGCACACACGGTGGAACAAAGGTCTAATTTACTTATTCGTTAGCCCAGTTATACTAAGGCTGGACTTTTGCCAGCCGTGAAGTGAATTAAATGAGCATTATCAGAGCACTGCATGAGCGTTGTATGTGCACTGAAACATAAGATTTACGTGTAGTGAGTGATAATAAAGTCAGCGTACAATTCATTTGTAGTTTATAGTTTTATACGAACTTTTCACAATGAGCTGTTTTCAATTTTCTGTCAAAGAAAGACTGTTTGTGATTAATTAATCGATAATGGTTTTGTCAGTAGTATAAGCAATACAAAATGTTATTGATAACAGGTATACTGGAAGGTTAAAACAACAAATTAATTTCCGGTGAGGTAATTAGCGTTGCAGAAGGTCTTTTTTAATTTCAGAGAGAAACGATAACAATCTGCTGTTTTCACGTTTGCGTAAGTTGTTGTGGTAGGTGAAACATGTCCTTTGCGGCGTTCCTTTACAATTTGTAGGATCAGCGGACTGCCTTTAATTTCATCTTTTTATAAAAGGGAAGATTTTGAGTGGGGATTGTGCTTTTAATGTCCGCTTTTAATCGAAGATTTAGCGGTGGAGTTTGGTTCATTCAGGATAAATTTGCTTTCAGGGGCAACCTCGTAATAAAAACCGGTCATACGGCCGGGTCATATGGTCAGTACAAAAATGCAGACTAGTTACAAAATGCAGACCGAGTACAAAATGCGGACTAGGTACAAAATGCAGACTGCAGACCGAGTACAAAATTCAGACTTAAGATACAAGATGCAGACTGCAGAACGAGTGCAAAATGCAGACTAGGTTCAAAATGCAGACTGACAGGAAAAACTGCTTTTTTTTCGTTAGAAACGTGGTAACATTTGATTACATAAGTTACCTATTGTCACGTAGTAACCTTCCAGGTTACTTCACACTTAGCCGTTTACTAAGGTAAAAACCCTTAACTATGGTATAAAAAAGGTAAACAAAGTTCACCACGGTAAAACGCATTAGCTGACTTTTACATTTTCCAGATGGTTCCTTGTCACAAGAGTGCTACTCAAATGTCGAGTTAATGACAGACATGAGTTTCTTCGCGTGAGTTTAATTAATTTTTCGTGACTGCGCCATGGATCGTGAACCTGTTGTAGCTTCGATTGTGGTTCTTTTATTTTGTCATGGCCTAAAAACGGAAAATCGCTGTTTTTAAATTAGTGTTCGTCGATTTCTGAATGAACATATTCATTCCTCTTATTCACGAAATTATAGCTTTACTTCAAACGAATAAATTGAAATTTACTTTCCGAGAACTGCGCGAAAAGTTGTCGGACATGGCAAAGAACGTTCCAAAAGTCGCAAAATTCCACTAGCTGATAGTCAAAAGATTGGGCGTGAAGGAGATCGAAAGCACATGTATATAGCGGGCGCACGCAAATTCAGCTAAGTCACGAAATGCTTCTCAAAATTCATGACAAGATGTCACCTAATTAAACAAAGTTTAGATAAACGCGCGATAAACCATGCTTTTTGAGATTGTTTTACTATAGTAAACTTTGCTTTCATCCTACCGCCGTTACTAACGCAACAGACTAGACTTCCGTTTACCATGGTAAAGTGAAAAAAGCCGGTCACATTGAAAAACCCATTTACCATGGTAAACTTTCGTTTACTATGGTAAAAAAAGCTCAAGTGTGACCTCAACCAGTGCCATCTCCAATGTGTTATACGTAGATCAAATTGCAATACTAGAGTTTCCATTTTATATAATACAGAGATCTCGCGCTCAAGTCCGAAAACCCCTTGAAAGCTTAAAACGGTGTAAGAATGAATTGTATGAATTCTTTTTCATATCGTTTAAAGTGCACGTTTCAAGATTTAAAAAAAAGCTGAGTGCATTCCCCAAGAATGCGACGATTGTGAGGTGATTGCGTGACAATTGGGTCACAATAGGTACAAGTTATAAAATCGAATGCTGACACGTTTCGGACGTAAAAAAAAACAGTTTTTCTTGTCAGTCTCCATTTTGAACTCAGTCTGCAGTCTGCATTTGTACTCCAGACTTATTTATTATACGGTAACAAATATGACAACTGGCTAACAAACACTTTACTTAATGACTGACTATTACGGAGCTTTCTCGACATCTACATCCAATTTTCCGGGCCAGATACGTGAAGGCTGTTTTCACGTCGCTTAACACGGCCTTTCTGCCAATATCTCGGTCACGTTTCAAGCGACGCCAAATCCCTCTGCTTATTACATTGTCCACTATTTGGCAGTTTTGTGTAAATTTTTGGGTGATTTTTAGGTGTTTTGGGAAAGAGAGATTTTTTCTCAAAGGATAGGTTAAATTGAGGAAAATATCAAATGTTGAAGATTTGACGGATTTGGAAAATTGAAATTTGAAGTGAAGAATTAGTAGACGGATACCAAACAGTCCCCTACCAACCTGGGGCTCTTTTTGGAGGGGGTCAACTGTCTGGTAGTGTTTCAAACCTATTTCAATCCTAATAATTCCCTCTTAATTATACTTCAAATTTCACTCCTATTCGGGTTTACCCCCGCGTTAAAGTGGTTTCTCATAAACGAACAACAGCAAGTAAACCCACGAAGGCCCGGCTTTCTTTCTCTCACAACACTATCTTTATTGCAACACTTAGGTCCACTTAATGCCTCTGAGTAGCTACCTTTGCTCTTAACCTGAAGAATGCCTGTAAACGCATCGTCATCATGACTTTGTAAAACTTTACTGCCCTCACTTTCTCATAAATTCACTAATTCGACACGAATGAGTTGGCTCATAAGAGCCCTTTGATTTTTTCATGTTCGCGGATAGGGCAACAATGAAGTTACCTCCGCCTATAAATGTGGATTTGCTGAAAACCAAACAAAATTGGCAATTTCGATTAGACTACACATGAGTTCATACCCCCCCCCCCCCACTGGGGGGGGGGGGTACTCCCGATAATTCTGGATAGGGGTGTGCCGCGAAGGTTCTTGAACCCTAACCCTATTTGAGGACTAAGAAAGCGAAAACTGATACCCTTTTTAAGGCTCAAACATTCGTTTAGGTGGGCATTTTCACACTCCAGTATCAGATAATACAATTTAGCTACCCTATCGAAGGACTACATCAGGAACAAACAAAAAAAAAAAGAAAAGAACACAGCAACAAAAGGGTTAAAAAAAAAATACCCTATTAAAGGACCGAGAACCGCGACAACCATACCCTATTCCGCGGCACGTACCTTTATAGCTCATGAATGGGAGTACTCCCCTTCTTCCGGGGGTTCATTCCTCCAAGAACGACTTAGAGAACTAGAAAATGCGCCCATGATAGAGTTCACAGCGCTGTACAGCTATGTGAATAGAAAAAATAAGATAAAATTGACTAAAACAACTACCTAAGAAAACTAATATTAAAGTGCACGTAACCCCATTTTTTTTCCTCGCTAAAACGAATCTACTTACTATTTGAAATACTTCTGCGAAAAAAAAATCATTCGGATAAATCCTCGATTTTCTGTGCCCCGACGAAATTTCTAAAATACCGCCATTTTTGTTGCACGACCGAGTCCGAGGAGAATGGCTCCAGCAGCTGTTGTGACGTCTACCCAGGAAGATCGAATATCTCCCGTCCTCTCATTTCCCGGGGATGATGCAAAACATATTCGGAAAGTGCGCAGAAACGCCTCCCAGAGGTGCTATCGGCTGTTGCAGCAATATCCCAGATTTAAAGAAAGATATACTGTACAATTCAATGGCCATGATCGCTCCGTGATAGTACAATTAAAACGTAAACAATGGTTGATTTTGTCGAATTATCGAACAAGCGAAAAAACTCTGTGAGAGCCATTGAAGAACTCTTAGTGGAATTTGTTCCCCAGACTTTCAAACGCTATTTTCAAAATCTTCTGCTGAGAGCCAACCAGCAATTCGTAGAGATACTAACGACAACCTATATCTTCCAATAGGCATTTATAGATTATGCTAGCATTCTTTTTGGCATAATTCGAGCAAACTGGCATAATTTCTGCCAAGTAGCAATGCTAGCATAATTTGCGCATTTTGATAATTATCAGATCATTTTTGATGCTATTATTAGCCTGCGAACAGGCTCCCGGTTCGGTTGGTTTAGGGATAGACGAGTGTACTCTAGGGCGAGCGGGACGAGCCGAGAGCGGTCTGGTGAGGAGGGAGTGCGCAGGGGAGCCTGTAGACATTTCATTGATGCCGCCGTTCCATGATACCAGCTCCTGGTATCAAGATCCGATTGGTTGAATCGGTGACTGTAGACAGCTCTGAGATAAATAATTGACAGATCTTGACAACTGCTTGTAAATTAGCATAATTCTTGCCGAGACCGTCAACAACGGCTTCCGCGTGCAATGCACAGTTCACTTACGACGAATTTGAAGCGGCTTTGAGCAATTCTTTGCAACATTTTCGTCATTATCTCTTGTTTGAAACGTGAGCAGAAGCTATGCCTGGAAACTGTGGCGTAGAAGCGCGTTGTTTTCGGAATTCTATGGACTGGTTTCGGGAAGAGCCTAATTTTTAAATTGCTGCCGCGTCTGTGATGGTAAATAAAATAGACAGGCCAAACACGACTCCTACGGTTCGTGCCATTTGTAGATTTGCCGTTTATTTTTCGGTATTTCGACCTTTTTGTCGCTTCACTCTTGTTCATGAAAGGCATTTCGTATTGTGTTATAAGGAGAAAACTAGAGCCGTTAGATCGTGCTAGGCAGCAAATTTTAAGAAGTCATATAGGTCTGCATGATTTCCGCTGTTATCTGCGTGTTGCTTCGTTGAGTTTGACACCTCTATAATTTGCCATGTGTTAGTGTATTGTTTTGACTCATTTCTTTTGCAAGATTTGTTTTTTAAGTCTCCAAGTATTTGCTTTTAAGGGACAAAATATGACATTTACCGTGAACGTGTTGCTTACTCGCATTTTATATTTTGACGCCGGGCCCGGCTATGATTAGAACTGTTTGCAAGTACAGTAGGTAGATTCTTATCACGGGTGTCATATTTGCCCACCTAGGTTTTCCTTCATAGCTTTACTTCGAGAAAGCTATAGGCTTGTCTAGAGAAATTCTAATGTTTCTTGCAGCTATCTGATCGAGCTTATGTTCCTGGAGCTCGATGTATAGGTTTATTTCTCCTTTGATTGTTCTAGTGCCCCAGGATTTAAATTTAACTCATTACGCACAAGTCTGTCGACTGTGTTGCGTGTTGTATATGCCATTGTTCGTTCGGCTTAGTTCTACTTGCCGCCTAGCACGATCTAACGGCTCTAGTTTTCTCCTTTTCTCGTAGTAGTCGTGTTTGGCCTGTCTCCTTTATTTACCATATTACAGTAGATTGTTTTAAAAAGCCGATTCATCAGCGCGGAGAAACCCATCAATTTTGACAGGTTTAATTACCTCCTTGACAGATATGTAACAGGCTAATCACCAAGGGGCGGAACGGTACATTGAAAACAATGTCTACAGGCTCCCCCGCGTCCCACTCGCACGCCGAATTTTTTTTTCCGACCTCGCTGGGAGCCTGTTCGCAGGCTATGCTATTATTTGATAATTTTTTGTCTCTAGTCCCAAGCAAGTGTAATGCTGCAATATAACAATCGCAGATAAGTTACACGAGAGTATAATCTAGTACTACGGTGTGCATGTTAACCTGAACCACATGTTTATTTGAAATTCATTGTGGATTTGTTGCGTTTCTTTCCTGTAGACGAACGGCTTCTAGTTAAAAAATATATATTTTGGACTTATTTGCATTTTTTCAAAGAGCATAATTTAAAAAAACGGTGGCATAATTTGGAAAAAAGAGCATAATGTTAGCATAATTGGGCCAAAAAAAAGCAATGCTACTAGCATAATATGCCACTTTTACAAGCATAATCTATAAATGCCTAGCTTCCGATGCCACAGTACTTATAACCATAGTTAGTGGAGGGGACTCCACTAACTATGTTATAACATATCCGGCAAAGTCGTGCGATCAATTACGAAGCATTTAATACGCCCGATGTAGAAAAGTCCCAACTACTGTGTACGCCGCCAACCAACACTATATCTCTTTCGATTCAGATAATAGTCAAAGACTAATCCTTTAAAATTACGTGATAACAAAATTGTTAGACTCACAGAGTTTTTTGAGGGTTTGGAAGACAGCAGCTCGACAAAAATTCTGTGCAATAGTGTTGAAAATATGACCGGGTAATATTATCTGCAGACTGCTTAGGGAACACATCTTGTTCGCATATCCGACGAATTTCACTGGAAGCATTGAGAAAAAATTACAGAAATTACATCGGTTATTTGGAGTTACGGCTTAAAACATGTGACAATCGGTAATTGTATGAAATGCTTCGCCTTGCTTCTCTCGAATCAAAAATAAAGGTCCAAACAATTCTACGATTTTCAATCGCCGGATCGAAGCCAGTGTTTTGGCAACCTCGTTCCCAGGGTCCTCTCTCTACTTCGAGAAAATGCCCTGGGTACGGCTGGTCTCGTGTCCCCCGTAGATATTAACAGATTCCAAAGATGAGATTGAAGGGAGGGGCTGGAAAGTTATAGTTTGTCTCCATTGAGCTCACCTACTCAGCCCAGTAGGGAGTGGTATTTGTAAAATCAGCAAAACTCACATCGAATGTAAAGGTCACATTCGATATTGGAATTCAATGCGTCCAATGCTCGGCTAAAAGGTTAGCTCCACATTTGGCTGAATTTTTCCCATCGACAGTTGGACGGTCTTTGGAATTTGAGGCGGTGAAAAAATTTGGCAAAGAACTTGGAACTGAAAACCATAACAATAAATGGACCGCGCGGTGAACTTAATTTTATTTTTTATTCGGCGAAATCACAACGTAGGTACTACTCATTCGTTTACAGTCAAATACGTTGTATGTTCATACATACATACATACATACATACATACATACATACATACATACATACATACATACATACATACATACATACATACATACATACATACATACATACATACATACTTTATTGGGACTCCCTTCAACAGGGCTTTTCAGTCACAATGTTAACTAACTAACTAACGAACTTATTTACAGTAATTTAATTAAAATCAAAATGTATTTAAATCATTCAAAATATATCCAAATTTACTTCGTATAGAACATATTATTAAAAAGTTTCCGTTTAAAAATATCAATTTCTTTAGTATTCGCCTTCAAAGGTAGTTTTGGATTTTATTTAATTACTGAATTCATCATTTAATTATTGAATTCATCCAATCGAAAGTTTGGCGGTCATTCGATTCTCTTGCAGTGAAAATTTTATAAACAACTTGACAACAACGACATCAGTCGCGCGTTTGCAATGCGGCGGCCTTTGTTTTAAAATTTTTTAGCGGTAAGTCCAATTTTCGGTCAAGAAAGTAGCTTCAAGTTGATTGTATTTCATCGAAAATGTCACGGTTATTTAGTTCTTTTGGTGTAAAAAACTGATTAAGCTAATCCGAAGCAGTTTGTTGACGGTTATTTAAAAAGCAGTGAAATATAAGCAAAGTTTCCTCTCAATCAACATCTCATACTCATGGAAGTTAAGGTAGAGCCGAAGCACTGGCCAGGCAGGATCTCTGACAAATAACTTGCTTCCTTTTCAAGACAACGACTGTATAGTGGCGCAACGTTCACCCCCCTAGAGCGTGTTGACAAAATTAAGTTGAGGACCCACCAGCCCGTAACCAGGGTACTTTCTCGAAGTAGAGAGAGGACCCTGGAAACAAAGTTGGTGTTTTGGAGGTCATCACGTCTCGAAAACTGCAACTCGTACTTCGCTCTTATAAAAATGAAGCATTCCAGAAAGTAAAATACAAACTGGGTTTAATAGAACAACCATACAGAATACATTCTCGCTAACGGACAACTGTAAACGGGCTTTTAACACTCGTGGGAACCTTGTGTTTAAGTAATGAAATTACTATCCGAAGCAGTCCTTAAGTTTTCTTTTCTGCTTGTCGATTCCCTGCTCCTCCACTTCGTATTTAGCTTTCCATTCCTTATATACAAGCAGCTCGTCCGCAAAGAGGTCTTCCCCGTCGTCGCTTGAAATATTGCAAATTGCTCTCAAAGCTCCAAGCAATGATTTCACAGTTGTCGAACCTCGGGTGTGGAACGTGCTCGATCGAAGTTTATTTTGGAGTCTTTCGAATCGAAACTTAACTCTCACTCCAGTGATGAAAAAGAAATGATACTTAACAAAACTCGGACGTTTTAGTCCCAAAATATATTGGAATGATTAATTTGCTTTCCATTTTCTCGCGCAAATACAGAGAGAAGACTGTGGCGCCATTGTGTTTGGTTCCTGGGTAAACGTCATCAACAACCGCCGCCCCAGACTCCCTAAAACTCGGTCGTGTAACACTTTAAGCACGACTTTGAGGGAGTATAGAAAATCGAGGATTCAAGCAAATTCAATTTTTTTTTTTTTTAAACCGCCAAAAAGCTTTGAATAACAAGTAGATTCGATTTAGCGGGGGGGAGGGGGGGGGTGCACTTTAAGCAAAAAACCCTATGGCCAATTAAAAGCTTGATGAAATAAATGAGTCTTCAGGTTGGATTTAATTGTCGCAAGCGATAGTGCTGCCGTATGGCGTCTGGTAGCTGTTTCCACAGATATGGCGCTATATAACTAAACGATCTACCTCCGTAACTCTTGAGCTTGAAATGAGGAACTTGTAACGGTTTCTTATCGGAAGAACGCTAAGCTCTAGGTGGTCTATATTGTACTAGGAAATAAGATATGTATTGAGGTGCTATTTAAAGCTTCCATGGCCTTAGAAGTAAATAGTAAAGCCTGGGAAACATTAATTATTTATTTATATCATAACTTACACGTATTTTCAGGCTCTTAGATTGTATAAGGACTAGATCAGGTACTAGACATGACTATTTTCATTCGTAGCTCAGACTCT
>JAHPZR010031151.1:0-15000 GCA_019787425.1 Platygyra sinensis
ACAGAGATAATTAATTGATCATGACAGAAAAAACTTACCTCGTCAAATAAATTATCTTCAGTCTCCGGTGATAGTTCGCAGTCTTGATCATTCTAAAAACGAAAGAAAAAAGTTGACGTTAGCAAAGTTGAATATCAAATACTTAATGTCAGGTGTCACGAAATTGTTTAGAACACCTGAAGCGTTAAAGTCACTAAACAATAAAACATTCACGCGCAAGATAGAGCAAAATGACTTACAATTTCTAGTGCCAAGCGTTCTGTTTCCTCAATTTCTCGCAGCTCAGCATTCGTAAACTGTAAAGCAAAAGATATCTCGATTGAGTTTGCTTATTCCGATTATTCAACGTGGTTGAAAGTAACTATACTTATGCACACATCGCTTTTACTTCATTGTGTTGTTAACGGAGTGTTTGATGCAAATTTAAGTCAAAGTAACACGCATAATTACACTTGCTTAACGGTGAGTGTTAAAACAACGGTTTAGAGTCTGTTATCAAACTACAAAATATGTTAAACAAAGCCAAAATAAACTTACCGAATTACTCAAATCCAGTTCAGCTTCTACGATATCAATTTCAGGCAGTGCCTCGTTGTTTGATGTCTATATTAGAAGAGAAAGTTGTGTTTAAAGAGAGAACTGAACGCGTGTTGAACATTCGAAACTTCATCCAACGGTTTACGACTTATGTAAGAGAACAATACTTACAAGTGCTTCGCGTTGAGAATATTCGTCCAACATTTCGTCAAATGCACTAATTTGTTCATCATTCTACGGCGAATATAAGTAAAGTTTAGTTCGGCGCTACAACAGAGAACTGAAGTAAAATCAAACCTCACTTTTATTTACCTGAAGTTCTTGGAGAGTCAACTCGGTCAATCGCGCTAACACCAGCGGAACAAAATTCTCTGGAATTTGGACGGCTTCAGTCAACATCTCCCAGTCACGGACTGATAAGCAAGCGCTCAAGGCAGCTTGAAGATCAATAACATCGGTGAAAAAAGCCATGTTGATAACCGTTTCGAAAACGAAAAAAGTTTTCAAGTTTCCAGCGAGTTCAAGTTGAATGAAGGAATGACGCTTTCGTTAAAATTGGCGCTTTTATTTTGAACAGTTAATAGATTTTTCATGAGCCAATCAGGGTTAATTTTTAGCGGGCAAGTCTGGGCAGGTGTATTGTTTGTATTGTACTAGAGCGACGCTTATTAGTAAACCTATACCGAATTAGTATGGAGGAAGTCAAAAATTATTATGCAGGAACGCATTTTACCTAGACAGTTTGAATATTAATGATTTCCCTGGACCTATACCTATACCTATACCTATACCTAGATCCGGCTAATTCTGCTGAACATCTACTACTTTTGTATGATTGTAAAGCGCTTTGAGCAAAGGATAAATAGATTACTTCATAGAAAGTGCGACGTGCGGATTTTTATCCACGATTTGCAAAACTTTGCAAAACGAACGAGTGAGCGCAGCGAACGAGTGAGCTGAGTTTTCAAAGTTTTGCAACGAGTGAATAAAAATCCGTACAAAGCACTTGCTATGCTGTAAGTTCTTTCAGTATTGTATATATAGCGAGAATTAAACATATCCTTTAAATCAGTTTTATTTTTCCCCGATGACGTATAAAGCTTACATGTCGTTTACATGCAGAACAGCAAAAAAATTCAAGACTGATGCAAATGACCGAACGTAATAAAAAAACAAATTCGCTTTCCCGTCCAGCAGCAAGCGGACAAAGAGCCTACACAACGTAAAATACAATACAGTGAATTCGTTTTAAAACACAAAGTGTGAAATCTTTTCGCTTGTCCAATGTGGCGCTTCGCGCTGTGCAAAGACAAATTCGGACTCTGTTGACTTACGCTGTGTGTAGAAATGTTCCTCCTTGAATGTTCGCCCTTGAAACAGAGATAAGACTTGCTGAGGTGACTGTTAGCTGAAGCTGAAGTGCTAATGATCAAGATGTTGGATGTATTCCGCTGCAGTTTCCGAAAGTCAACTAAAACGGGAAGCTGAAGCCATGTTTTTGAAACACAAACTGCAAGCGGGCACTGATTTCAAGACCACGCTTCTGGGAAGCCATTTGAGTGTTCTGCTCTGTTTCACTAATAAGCCATTCTACTCTGGGCGATCATTGGTTATATCTTCACATGTGAAGAATGCTATACGCGAAGTTGATTGGACGTATCGCTTTTTCACATGTGAAAATATAGCACATATAGAATTCTATTTGCAGGGTTTATTAACTAAGATTCTCGCTATATATACAATAAATATATATATATAATCACTATAAAAATTTAGTTATTATTGTATTATCACAGTGAAAAGGCGACATTTGTAGCACCTTTTCCTGCTGAAACATGAAGACTGGTGCAAGTAACTGAAGGCGGGGTTTAAAGAAACTCAATCTTACCGTAATGACATTTTGTGAACTGTTTTTCTCATCAAACAAAACTCTCATAGAAAATAGAATCCGCGAGGCAAGATCTTTGTGGATCCTTGCGAGATTTGTAACAAAGTCCCAGTCTTTTTCCTCCCAGTTTTTATCTGTGATGCTCCATGATCCGTATTCCTTAATAAGCTTCTTAAGAGGTTCACCTTTAAGTCTCTCGATCTCATCTACGTCCATACAAGAATCATAATACGCTAAAGCCTTCCACACTGCTTCTTCCTAAAACGAAAGAGCGGTAGAACGAGTTGGCTTTATTGTTTTGAGACTAGTATTTATTCTAGTGTGGGTTTAAGAGAGATGTATTTTTTTTCTTGCTTAGCTTAGACTCATTTAACTATGTCAGATCACCTAGACAATAACTAATGGTCGCAATCAACAGCATTATAGAATACAGTTAACATTAAATGATTGACTGATTCCTATAAAAGAGTCTCCTTTTGTGTTTGTTTCACCATTCTACGTGCATCTTTCTCGCAAATCGAGCCAGCAATTGGAGCGTAAATCGAGCAGTTCTTGCGGCACCTGATGATAATATTTAGGAAACTTATATAACATTATAACAGGGACCAACACCCAAAACATGCAAAATTATTTTTTTTACGAAGGGCTTTCAAGGTGACGCTATCTCACTCCGGGTCATGTCTTGGTCCTCATCCACATAATGTAGGTTATGTTACAAGTGGGTACTCGGTGGTTAACTTGAAATGACCTGCATGGAGCTCGACTTAACAATTCGACTGTGGTTTGACGTAAATCATTGTGTTCAAATCCGACTTGAATTGCCTTCAGTCCAAATACGTCGCGTGTCTATGTGGCCAGCACACAGTTTGATACGACACGAGCCCATCCAAGTTGTTCACATACTGATCAATCGTTTCTGTTTCTCGCGCTTTTGGAAAGGGGACACAATGCAATATTCTACTCTGTAATAGTTATCCATGATATGGTAATAAGTTATAGGGAATCGCTCTACTAGCCTGGGACAAGCTTAAAACCAGGCGAAAATACAAGCGGTCGGCTAGATGGCGCCCGCCTTACTCATTAGGTGGAAGGGTGGGTCGCTACCCTTTCTTCTTTCGCGGCATCGAGTAGAGTGATGGAGTGGAACTTTTTTTTTTTTTTTTGAAACATAGCTAGTGCTTCGCAGTGTATATAAACGGACTGCCTGGGTACGCGCAGCTAGGCGTCTAGTTTATCATGTTTAGATTGGTCCTGGAAAGCCCCGATGTGGAGTGGCCGATTACCTTTCCGTTTTTTTTTATTTCACACACATATAAAGTTGCTAGAGAGCAAGGCCTTGTCCTCCAGGAATATTTTCCAGACATGTACTGTTAAGTCTTGCAGGCTGACGTATTAATTTACTCTTCAATGCTTGGGGCCTCAAACTTGGCCATTTTGGTATTTTCGATATGCTCACATAGCTTATAATGTATAACATTTTAAAGCAAAGTTGTGGTCACGAGAACCGAGCTGCAAAGGGCCTTTTGAGTTTGCATAGCGCCGCCCTCGAATAAGCGCCACATCTGAGGCAAAAAAAGTTAAGCGGCGCTTATTCGAGGAATTCCGTGCAACCAGGAAAACACTATAAACGACAAAGGAGTTCGCTGTCACCGCTGATATCTTCGCTGTCGTTATCATGAAACTCTCGTTTTTTTTTTTTTTTCACCGCGTGAATTTCTCTCGTAATTCTAGATTTACTATCAGTTCAGTATCAGTCAATAGGAAACGTAACAGATAGAAAGTGTGCAGTTGAATAAAACTATAGAAAAAGTAAATTTGTCTGATGCAATTTTTAAATAAGCGCCGCCCTCGAACAAGCGCCGCACTTGTGGCGCGAAAAATTACATAAGCGCCGCGCTTATTCGAGTAAATACGGTACACGACTTGCGTTTGCTGTAGTAGAATTCATTAAAACTATGCTATGGACTATTTTCAGACTCCTTCATTTTATATGAAATGATGGAAAACACGTATATGGGTCTGGCTTGTGTGAGTAAGGCAATACATAGAATATTGGATTCCCTTAATAAATGCACGTTACATCATGGTATAAAAAAGCCAAAGGTGAAGTATTCGAAATAATGTACCTGAACATATGTGATGTTCCTTACCTTAGAGTAAATAGCTTTCAATTCTTTGTCTCTGAGGAGCATTTCAATCACTTCATTATTTTCAGTGGTAAGCTTTTTAAATGGGTTCCAGCTATCTGATGAAGGTGGTCGTGGATGCTTTTTCATCCATCCTCCGCATGCAAATCGATAAAAATCCTTGCATGGGTCTACCGACGCGTCCACAGAATTCAGCAGATCTGAATAACAAGCATACATCTGTTCGTTAAGACCATTTACTAAGCACGCATTTACCCATGTTTATTGACAGCAAGTTGTAACTCCGAACCTCACGGAGTTTTGGCTTCGTGTGTTTTGCGCTAGCGAAATTGAATGTGAAGAAACAAGCATCATCCCCAAGATAAGAAACAGAACGAAAACAAGACTTTATCTAACGAGGTAGCACGAAACAGCATATAAATACTAATAAACTAGTGGCTCTTATTACAAGATTAAAATAACTAGATATATCACGCTGGAGATTTTTTCAACCTGAGGGGCCAACAGATTTCGTGGGGGCGCGATAGGTACAAAAATTCTCAGAATTCTTGGGGCTATAACTTTGTTTCTTTTAAGGGTATGTTTCAGAAACTATTATAACATAGCTAGCAGAGTCACGCAATCAAATTCAGTATACGTAAGCGTGCACCAAATCTCGATAGTGCTCGCTGATGGCGTCAGCAAATCGCTTTGCCAGAATTTTTTTTTGCGCGAGTGGCCATTGTCAGCGTGGAGAAAAATATTATATTTCGCTTCAATGATGGATACAGAGACTCGGCCCACTAGTGCCAATACAAGCACAATTTTCCGGCCTCTTCTCGTGGGCTAGAGTTCTTAAATGAGGCAGAAAAAGAGAAAAACAACGGAAGAGGAAACTCGGCATCAGCGCCGTCACGATTCGCTTCACTGTCCGAAAGACACTGGTAAAACCAAACAAATTACAAACTGGTCTGTTTCAACCTTTAAAGGTAAGCTTAAGTTTTACCGTTATAAAATTGTTAAATATAAACCTCGAGCTTTCAACAGAAAAATTGAAATAAAACCAATTCCTATTTTGCTTAATATTTCGCTTACCGCGAACAATCACTTCTGTTATTGTTGTATTTTTTTCGCGTCGATTTTCAGGATTTTATACACAATTCCACCGGCTATGTTATAAAACAATTGGTTCATGCTTTTGGCTGTGCACTATTGAGTTATGGAGCACTTGGGAAGTTTGGAGAGCACTCAAGAAGCTAGAGTTGCCCTCGGCTATCGCCTCGGGCAACTCTTACGCTTCTTTCGTGCTCTCCAAACTTCCCGCGTGCTCCATAACTCGATAGTGCATGCCAAAGCATGAACCAATTGTTAAATAAAAGCAATAATATAAAATAAAATAAAAAAAAATTGAAAGAAATATTTTGGACTAAGTGTTTCCATGGCTACTAGTCACGTGACTCCCCTGTGGCCAATTAAAATATGAAAACTCCCAAAAGTTTCTCCTTCAAAAGTTTGTTATCTTAAAATGTGATACTTTGCAGAAATCCAGTGTATACAAAATTGAAAAACTTGTCCGATTTGAAATCTCAAATTTCATTTCTGTGACGTCCCAATTGATGACGTCACAAAATGAGCTTTCTGCTTATGCGCATTACTAATCATCCAAACAAATGATAATTTGAAACTACAACTTAAGGTGGCCGAACACAGTTTTGGCGCGCGCTCTTGCTAACGTGATTCAGCGCGCGCACAAGTATTGCATAAAAACAAACATCGCATAAATAGAGCGATCATTTTATTTGCTCAATGTTTGCGCTATCTGTACTATTTTTTTCTTCACAAATGAACACAATGTACTGTATTGAAGGTTTTACTCTTTTATTACAAAGGTATATTAGAAAGGTAACGATGTAAAGAACTCAGCTCTGCTATTTCTTTGTTGCTAAAAGAACCCAGTTAAATGCAGCGCGTGCGTAGTAAGTCGAAAAAAGTGCGATTGAGTGAAAAATTGACTTCTCGGAGGCGCTTATTTCTCGAGAACCACTCATTAGAATTTCACGAAATTTGGCACGAAAATACTTTAGGAAATAAGTAACTGGAGGATTGAAAAAAAGTTGAACTTTAACAAAGGAAATTCAAGAAATACCAGTAAACCTTTAAAGAGGGATAATTAAAGATCTGTTTGTTAAATTATTATCAAAATAGCGTTAACTTGCGAGTATCGTTACAAGCTTGTTGCATGCAAATTATAAAGAAAATCTAATGACTAGATTTTCTGCAAATAAACAAAACCGATTTTAAACATCTGTTTATATTTGATCATGTTGCCATGGCAACGGTACATACGTCAGCTTAATTATCAAAAAGTTGAAGTTTGTGTTGTTAACTTGCTTGCTGCCATTTTTGGTGACCAAAGGATGAAGGGTTTTAGAGAAAAATGTAATTGAAACAGAGGTATCAAAAACTGTGTTCAGCCACCTTAAGAAAAATACAATAGCGAAGTTTTAAACTCCTTATCTTCTATAGTTTAAGAGATATTGTTAACATTCCATACATATTTCGAAAAAAAAAAGTTTGGACAAATTTGTGGCCGATTTTAGCACGTTTTTTTCCACCGGCGTGATATAGATTTATGCCAGCCTAACAGCGTAGTTCCTTGGCCAAGTTGTTCAGTGCCCGATTGAGCTAACCCAGGAAGAGGAAGAATGTTTATTTGAGTTCTGTAACTTTGCGGTGAGGTTTTCTGTTTAATCTTTGCATTTCTGTTTTGAGTTTTATGATCACCATGTACTAAAAACAAATCAGCAAAAAACATATGTATAGAAGAGAATGTTAAAATTCGAATAAATTTTAATCCTGGCCTTGCGTTAACAGCCTTGCCAACAATCCTGCCTTGTTTGTCTTTATCACTTCACGAGTGGCGGCCAAGGCCATTTTTTATATACTGAATTCATCGTAGGTTTTACGTTGTTTCAAGCAACAACACTTAAATTCATCCCATACATATGCATCATCGCAAAATGTATTCGGTATCCCAGGCGTAGTCAATCGATAAACCGATAATCGATAATAAGTAATAACAATCGATATCAATCTTCGACTGATTTCGATCTTCGATACCGTTCGATAGGAATCGATAAAGAAAATAAGTTGTGAGTTCAATTGATATCGATTTCCGATGGAAATCGATAAGGATTGGTTTATCGACTGTTGTAAGTTATCATCGATTTTTATCGGAAACTTTTTTTGTCAATTTCTACAAGTTAAAGATTGACACGATTTATGTCTGTGCATATATAGGATCGAGTTGGACTTTAGTCCACGCGACAACGCCATAAAGGAGATGCAAGATGCAATCGACTGCGCTGGGATGAATGGACAAGTTAAATTATTTCAAAGCCCAAACCAAGAACTAGCTGCTGAAATAATAGAATGTTTTACGCGGGTCTCGTATTGTTTACTTAATAGTAACGCCATTTTTGAAACGAATACTTCTCCAGGGACTCCTTGGGATTAATGATCGTTATCGATTACTGTCGACTGCTATCGATTATTACCCATTATCTCAATCGATAACGATCGATAATACTTCTTGTGTGAGTTCGATTGTTATCGATTACCGATTTGAATCGATATCAATCGGTGTTGATATCGATGACATCGATTGATTTCCGATATCGATTTCTATCGATTGACTACGCTTGGCGGTATTGTATTGAGTTATTGTTTTAATACATTGCAAATACATTTTAATATATTTTTTTTATATATATCCAAAGATAAGTATAAATTGTTCTTAAACACCTTCAAATACGGAAAAAAAGCTTGTGTAGGCCTTTGGTTTTCAACCAATCCGCCACGAATACGCAATCTTTTCCTTCCAATTCATCAAATATTGCTTCCGCCGTCTCCACGATGATTTATCAACCCACTTGAGATAAGGGCGACTCGTAACATGAAATCGAGGCAAACGAGCACTCCCTATGAGTGGTGATCAAATGCCCAGCCTCCCAGGCAAGTAAAGGCGTCAAATGCCCGGGGTTTGCCCGAGGGGAGGGGTGGGGATTTTGAAGCTTCGATTTGACTGGTACATACCATAAAGGGGGAAAATGATGGGTCAAATAACAAATTTAAATAAAGGTCACCAAATTGGTTTTATCAACTAAGTTGATAATGTGGATTGGCCACGGTAAAGGGACTCGGAAGCTGACGTTTCGAGCGTTATCTTGTAATACTCCCGCCGACGCAGCACCAAAGTTCCTTTAGAAACTTTACAAGGAACAATTCATTGAGTTTCCTGTCACGTTCACGCAATATTATTAGTTACTGTCGAAAACAATAGAAGAAGCAATCAAAATCATAGTTCACGAGCCATTAAATACTTTTTTTTCTCATTTCACGGATAATTATTTTGGAAAATCATGGTTCGCGGTTCATTCTGCAAACCAAAGCAATCTCTTGGGACTCTTTTCCAATGTAAACACTCTCGTTGTGTTTATTCAACATAACTTGCGTGCAGCGAAGTGAAACTAAATATCTCGTCCTCATTCCTTATATTCTATAGTAATATTTTTTTTGTCATTACTTACAGCAACTGTTGCTTATCATGGTTAAAGATACTAAGCAACACAATCTTTATTTCATCATTTATTCTTTAGAGTTAAAGCAATACACGCAAGACGCCCCTATGCAAAAGAAAACCACTGAACGGCATGTTGGCACTTGATTTATGAATGGTTTTCTTTCTAGCTGTTCGATTTGCTTTTATGATCGAAAAGCGCGTTTCATACCGAGATGCTGAATTAATTTTAATTGCAATTTGGGCGAAAAACCTGAATGGTATCCCTGTGGTTTTTACTTAGACCCCGTGTTTTTCACTGAGACCCCATGTTTTCCACCAGGCCCGACAATTCCAGACCTCGTATTTTCCAAATCCTGAAGCCCCGTAACCCGTACCCCGGGACCCTGTCCCCGCGTTTTCCACCTAGCCATTATGACACCTTCCTGGTTTATCAACTTTAAGTGAAAATGCGTTTTTTTTTTCTGAATAAATCGGTCGCTTTTTGAGATTTTAAATTCATCTCGTTTGCAACCTTTAGAAAAATGACTGCCTTAAATTTTGTGAAATAAAAGGGAATTTTTTTTTCTTTTTTTTTTTTGTGCGCTTGAAGGTGGGAAGTGACCTTAAATTAATCGGGTGACGTATCACATGGGGCATGTGCCTACTTCGTGACGTTCAAAAGTGGTGTACGTGTCAAACAGGAAATTCTCTAAGAGGAGAAAGGCCAAATTACTTCGCATATACATTTCTGGCTCATTATACAACTAAACCTTTAACTGATTACTGACGGACCAACGGATGATGACGTTATTTAACAAACCATCCCGCTGACATTCATGATACTTAGGGCGCGTTCGTTTGGGATATTCCGGAATAAGAATATATTCCGGAATATATTCCGGCTATTCTGCTCCTGGCTATTCTTATTCTGGATTGATCTCAAACGAACGCGCCCTCAAATAATAACTTAGTTTTAAACAAGAGGCACACATAATCACGAGAAGCGAAAACGTTTTCCTATTGACGAGTAGTCAAAATCAACACGCATATACGGCAGATTACTCTAAATAACTGTTTTGTAAAGAGATACTCAATTACGGCTCGCTACGTTTAAACACCAGCTAGGTTCTCAACTTTTACCATTTGATCTTATTTTATCTTTTATCTTTTCTTAATTAATATATTTATACCTATACTAAAACTAATCTTATCAATACACATCATTTTACTGCAAGTCTAAACGTGATGTACTAATAACGAACCTGATTAGCACGTATGCCGTGAATCTATTTTACGATTTCAAGATTGAGCAAGATTTACCAGGCTAGATTGAAGATTTCGTGAATATTTTACAGTTTTTATGTTTATTTAGCTACAGATCTTTTCCCGCAACCCCTCATAAGCTTTTCGCTCTTGTCCTCTTCATCGAGGATACTTATCTATCTATCCATTGTTGTGGTCATCAACGAGATCATATCTCGTCCGGGAGTAATATTTCAGGAGAACTGGCTTAGCCAAGGCGGATTAACCCTCTACAAATAGGAGAGGCTCAGCTTAGAGAATAATACTAGGACATGTGCAAAAGACTAGCCAAATAAACGTGAACATTGGGGGGTTATTTACTGCCCTATAAATGTCTCCCTGAACATAAACTAATGAAGCAAGCGTTGCTTAAGTTGCTAAGACTTACATTTAGTGGCTTCTTTGTCTTAGTGAAACGAAATGAAATGAGATTTGCCCGAGGAATTAACAACAATCTTACCTGATGCTGCATGTAGGCACTCTGTTGTCCAGCACGATCCTCCATAGTATTTTTCTAGCGCCGGTGACCGTGAAGTTGATTTGACTCGATTGTCTGCAACGCCTGCCTTGGATCTTGTTCGCTCAATCAAGTACAGATTCAGTAGAATGAGACAACATATGATCAGCAGAGCGATGGCAAGAATTAGAGTTTTCACAAGTGTTGAACATCTCTTCATTTCTTTAACCTCCAGCAACACAGACGTTGTCCTTCTCCTTGGCTTGTGATCCACACAAAACTTTGTTACATCCATCAAAAGTCGGCTTCACTCGACAGATTATGGTTTCGCCGTTTGATGTATTTTGATTCAGTCGTCCTGGGTACCTAAGACCACCTAAGCTGACAACATTCACCGCTAGACGACGCTACTGAATATAGTGCCTTTGACAACGTCGATTTTGTTCAGTTAACCCCGAGGTGATACTTAGTGACGTCATAGCTCTGATACGCCAACGCGACTAGCCACATTAACTACGAAGATTGCCTTTGAAAGGATCATTTCTTATTGTGGCAAACATTTAGCAAACCAACTATACTCGGTTTCCAAAAAAACAGACTAACAGATCAACAGAAACATGCACCATATTTCCCTAAGTGAGTCTTCTCTTCAGATTATTCTTCGCTCGAAATAGAAACAATTCTGCTCTGAATTCTGCGAGTAATCAATTCACGCCTGATTACGATCAATATATCATATTCACTCCAATAGTCCAAAAGCGAATGACTCTGGACTGGACTCTGGACTCTAGACGTTTCTCGAAAGCCCCGGAAACTTTTCTGGCCCGAAAAGCCACAGCAAAATCTGGAATCTTACGACTAAAGATCTCAACGTCTTTATAAATGGGTTTTGCTTTTGAACCTGTTAAAATTGGTAGTTTCAAAGCCCTCCAAAGGTTGCTGCAAGAAAATCCTGGTATACCCTGTCGACTCATGAGAAATTATTCTCTTCGCTTGCGTGATACATGAAGTTGATCATCTGCTTAAAATTACCAAAAAAACCTATTCCAAATATGGGACAGAACTTCATTTATTTCTCTTGTCATTATCGGTAGGGCAACAAACTCCTAATTATGCCTGTCAGTTTGGTCTATAGTAGGCATCCGTCGGTATTGTTCATTTGGATGTCAAATGTGGTCTCTCTCGGCTAAGATGAAAAAAAAAAAAAAAAAAAAAAAGCTGGGCAAGCGTAAAACATTCCATGGCTATCAACCAAGATCGAATCAAGCTAGAGCTCTGACATTTGAACCTAATTAAATGGCAATTGGAAAATTGCCGTGTTGTGCGATACAACTGAGGTTATTTGCTTGTAGTTACTGTGTGGGAGGGCCCGGCCGGAAGGAACGACCCAACCTAAGTCTGAGCATAAGTTGTTTTTATTGCACATGACTAAAACCTGTTGACGCCATGCTTAGACCTTCAGGACCTTGAAACGGATATTTTCTGATAACAAGAGAAGAATGATTTCTGCGCCAGATAACTGCTATTATTTATGTGCCCCTAGCCAGATGTCAAAAATTGACTCCCCAAAAACATGATCGTAAATACGTTTGTTCTTGGGCAATCGTAATTTGATTGAAAAATAAAAAAAAAAAAAATAGGCAGTCAATGACTGCACCTGGCTACTGCTGTTATTATTTAGAACACTTCAGTAAAACAAATCATATTGCAATAAAAGAGGTCATAAAACGAGCTAATAAAAACGTTTTTGCACTCGTAGCTTATTAAAAACATGCCGACTTGCCGTTCTTGCATCGCGTAAAATATGCCGATCTTCAAATTTGCATAGATAGGACTTTCGGTAGTTTGAATTTAATATCTTACTCCTAAGTTAGTTGCCTTTAGATGAAGGTTACAGAAAAAAAGCACCGTGATTTTTAAGTAGAATTGAGTGTAGGAAATTAAAACTTCGATTGTGCGGGTAATTGTGCGAGATTATTGACGAGCCAATGTTCTTGCCAAGTTCTAAGGAAATTCTGCATTGACAACAGTACTGCCAAATTTACTTCACTAGTAGTTCAAATATACCTAGCAGGCTTAGCAATCGCCAATTCTTTTGAAAAAAGCTGCGTTTGGCTGCTTAAGAAAATCACGTTGCGTGACGCGAAAGCCAAAATAAATAGCAAAACAGACTGCCGCATCTTCGCCTATAAAATTAAGAATACTCCTGCCTTGGTTCAATAAAAGTACGGAGCTTGATTATTTCTTCGCAAACTGCGTAAGGAATCCCAGATTCTCGGAAGTTATTTTCGAAAAACACAACTTGAAGGTTTATGCAAATTATGTGCAATGTAATTTGAGGCGTTGTTATTAGACTGTTGTTTTCGCGAGGGAGTTTATCACGAATTATTCGCTCTTCAGAGGAGTTATAATTCTTGAAAAGGGTTGAAGATCGCAACACGGCAAATATGGCTGCACAATTCACTTGGATCGCCACGACCAGTAAACGAACTCCGAACAATTTCTGCTAGCATAGACGCAGCCGGAAAGTGTTTTTAAAATACTACATACCCGGCAGTCTGAAGTTATTCTAGAATCTACACGGAAAAACTCCTCCAGTCCTTCTAAAACCTGTAGATCTTTGTTTAGGAATGCCAAGCGATTACAAATATAATTTTTGCTATGTCCGATTACCAGTCGAGCAAAACCGAGAGAACACACTTTCATTCCGAGCACCGGATCGATTTCTATTCGATTATCCGTCACGAAGACCGAATAGTTCTGAACGCAATTCGAAAATTGGACACTCTACTTACTTACGCACATGATAGCAATATGGCTACAGCTGCCAAGCAGCAGTAGCCACAAAAAACAGTGATACACCGTTATTGAAACTCCATATTTCCTTTGTATAAGACTTGAAATTTCGTATGTCACTTTACATACATTATCAGACAGCTCTTTATATTTATAGCTAAACCCTCCCATTATTATCACTAAATAACCCTGTCTTATGCGTGTTTCCGTCTACGAGAAACACAGGAATTAATCTTTTTACAACCTCTTACAATAAAGTCAACAAAATGTGCTGTGAATGTCATCACAAGCCAGAGCTAACCGGGAGCTCATAACTTCACCAAGTCCGGTTACTATGGGGTGACATCTTTTATCTGTTAGGTTGCTGTCATCGCAGGAATTTTGGAGTTATATTGTGGTTCGTGATAATATCATCCAATGAGAGTAATTGTGTCACATAACTGGTATTTTGCAATAAAATTCCACGACGTTCGAATATTATTCGGCTAAATATAGTACAAATCAAAGGGCTCTTATGAGCCAACTCATTCGTGTCGAATTAGTGAATTTATGAGAAAGTGAGGGCAGTAAAGTTTTACAAAGTCATGATGACGATGCGTTTACAGGCATTCTTCAGGTTAAGAGCAAAGGTAGCTACTCAGAGGCATTAAGTGGACCTAAGTGTTGCAATAAAGATAGTGTTGTGAGAGAAAGAAAGCCGGGCCTTCGTGGGTTTACTTGCTGTTGTTCGTTTATGAGAAACCACTTTAAGTAAAGTGTTTGTTAGCCAGTTGTCATATTTGTTACCGTATAACAAATAAGTCTGGAGTACAAATGCAGACTGCAGACTGAGTTCAAAATGGAGACTGACAAGAAAAACTGTTTTTTTTTACGTCCGAAACGTGTCAGCATTCGATTTTATAACTTGTACCTATTGTGACCCAATTGTCACGCAATCACCTCACAATCGTCGCATTCTTGGGGAATGCACTCAGCTTTTTTTTTAAATCTTGAAACGTGCACTTTAAACGATATGAAAATTCATTCTTCCACCGTTTTAAGCTTTCAAGGGGTTTTCGGACTTGAGCGCGAGATCTCTGTATTATATAAAATGGAAACTCTAGTATTGCAATTTGATCTACGTATGACACATTGGAGATGGCACTGGTTGAGGTAACACTTGAGCTTTTTTTACCATAGTAAACGAAAGTTTACCATGGTAAATGGGTTTTTCAATGTGACCGGCTTTTTTCACTTTACCATGGTATAGGTAAACGGAAGTCTAGTCTGTTGCGTTGGTAACGGCGGTAGGATGAAAGCAAAGTTTACTATAGTAAAACAATCTCAAAAAGCA
>JAHPZR010031151.1:20000-23067 GCA_019787425.1 Platygyra sinensis
AGGACTTGATGCATTCGTTTAGAGTTTGATACGTCCAATGACATTTGGCAGAGACTGGCTTTGAATTTAATTGAATTCATCCAATCGAAAGTTTGGCGGTCATTCGATTCTCTTGCAGTGAAAATTTTATAAACAACTTGACAACAACGACATCAGTCGCGCGTTTGGAATGCGGCGGCCTTTGTTTTAAAATTTTTTAGCGGTAAATCCAATTTTCGGTCAAGAAAGTAGCTTCAAGTTGATTATATTTCATCGAAAATGTCACGGTTATTTAATTCTTTTGGTGTAAAAAACTGATTAAGCTAATCCGAAGCAGGTTGTTGACGGTTATTTAAAAAGCAGTGAAATATAAGCAAAGTTTCCTCTCAATCAACATCTCATACCCATGGAAGTTAAGGTAGAGCCGAAGCACTGGCCAGGCAGGATCTCTGACAAATAACTTGCTTCCTTTTCAAGATAACGACTGTATAGTGGCGCAACGTTCACCCCCCTAGAGCGTGTTGACAAAATTAAGTTGAGGACCCACCAGCCCGTAACCAGGGTACTTTCTCGAAGTAGAGAGAGGACCCTGGAAACAAAGTTGGTGTTTTGGAGGTCATCACGTCTCGAAAACTGCAACTCGTACTTCGCTCTTATAAAAATGAAGCATTCCAGAAAGTAAAATACAATGGGTTTAATACAATGGGTTTAATAGAACAACCACACAGAATACATTCTCGCTAACGGACAACTGTAAACGGGCTTTTAACACTCGTGGGAACCTTGTGTTTAAGTAATGAAATTACTATCCGAAGCAGTCCTTAAGTTTTCTTTTCTGCTTGTCTATTCCCTGCTCCTCCACTTCGTATTTAGCATTCCATTCCTTATATACAAGCAGCTCGTCCGCAAAGAGGTCTTCCCCGTCGTCGCTTGAAATATTGCAAATTGCTCTCAAAGCTCCAAGCAATGATTTCACAGTTGTCGAACCTCGGGTGTGGAACGTGCTCGATCGAAGTTTATTTTGGAGTCTTTCGAATCGAAACTTAACTCTGACTCCAGTGATGAAAAAGAAATGATACTTAACAAAACTCGGACGTTTTAGTCCCAAAATATATTGGAATGATTAATTTGCTTTCCATTTTCTCGCGCAAATACAGAGAGAAGACTGTGGCGCCATTGTGTTTGGTTCCTGGGTAAACGTCATCAACAACCGCCGCCCCAGACTCCCTAAAACTCGGTCGTGTAACACTTTAAGCACGACTTTGAGGGAGTATAGAAAATCGAGGATTCAAGCAAATTCAATTTTTTTTTTTAACCGCCAAAAAGCTTTGAATAACAAGTAGATTCGATTTAGCGGGGGGGAGGGGGGGGGGGTGCACTTTAAGCAAAAAACCCCATCGGGCAGAATGCTTGGACATCATTAATTATTCATAACCACTGAAGCGGGGAAATTTGAATGTGAGCGCCGCTCATTAGCCCAGAATAAGAGAAGAAAGAGCCGAAATCAGCCAACCGGCGTTAATAAAAGTCGCTTCCCAGATTTACAGAAGCAACAACTTAAAAACCCAAGAGCGGGCTTTTGAAGAGGAAGGGTTAATCTTTCATTTGCACATAAAAGGAAGAAGTTTTACAAAGCGTAAGGCCTATCCCTTTAACCTTGAAAATGACGAAAAAACGGGTATTTTTTGTATGGAAGCCAAATTCCAGAGCGATTTTCTGAAAACTCAAACTAGCTTCCAAAAACCCAAGAGCGGGAAATGGAAGATGGATCTTTCCTGAAACAAAATCCGTTTTGATTTTGAAAATTGGTGAAGGATAACCACTATCCCTTTTAGTTCTAAAATTTTAAGTCGGAGTTCCGTTCGAAAATGGCGCTGATGCCATTGTTTTCAGCCCATGACTGAATAACAGTGGTTGCCAATACGAAACAAAAGGCTATTCAAGAAAATCATTCATTTGGAAAATTTATGATTTTCCGCGAATTTCAAAACAGCAGCTTGGTACAGCTGCTGGTTTATTCAACACGCGATGAACGAGCAAAGCGAAGATAAATGTGATCGGAAGCTCTTTTCAGAGCTCTTCATGACAATAGACTTTGTTCCGAGCTTAAAGATCTAGACTACATTAGCTTCATACAATGTTTAAGATCATTAGTCTTTGCGATCAAAAGTCGCCGGTGATCGAAATACGCCTGTAATTCGAAATGAACTGGAAATTTCTTAAAGTAAAGTAAAATTAGGTAAATTAAAAAGTAAAGTGAAGTAAGACATATGAACTCCAGCAGGTCGGGCATGTCTAAAATCTACTAACAAAACAAAGGTCGATCGTTTATTTGTGTTTGTTTGTGTTCGGTAATCGAGCAAAATCGAATATTTTATTTACTGTGATTGATCTTGATCGTTTGATAATCAAACAGTCGACTGAACTCGATAATCGACCGTTAGGCACCCGAACGATTGATGTTAGCTTGGGCTCGATTACCGAACAATTCGATTGGATTTGCTGGGATCAAATCGACTACCAGGACATCGATCGCCGTGTTAGCTAGTGTTTGGGTTCGCTTAGGACGTAACGAAAGAGAAAACTTGTCTATTCAAACAAAGTAAGAAACAAAAGCGGTTTGTGCTAAACGAAACAAAGGGAGTAACAATAGCGCACTGGTTTCATTGTTTAGTTTCCCGCCTCCATCAGGCTAATGAGCATTGCCGTGCGTTCATAGCAACCAATGAATAAGCTTCTTTTGGGTGCTATGAATAATAACAAGCGTTATAACAGACCTTTCCAACTGCAAGTAAATGTCCCGAGAACAATAGGCATTCTTCGCGATGTATGGCCAATTAAAAGCTTGATGAAATAAATGAGTCTTCAGGTTGGATTTAATTGTCGCAAGCGATAGTGCTGCCGTATGGCGTCTGGTAGCTGTTTCCACAGATATGGCGCTATATAACTAAACGATCTACCTCCGTAACTCTTGAGCTTGAAATGAGGAACTTGTAACGGTTTCTTATCGGAAGAACGCTAAGCTCTAGGTGGTCTATATTGTACTAGGAAATAAGATATGTATTGAGGTGCTATTTAAAGCTTCCAT
>JAHPZR010031155.1:0-13158 GCA_019787425.1 Platygyra sinensis
TTCGAATTTAAAAAAAGTGTTTTGGGATTGTGTCTTATCGGCTTCTGTAAATTGTACAAGCTTAAGTGTAATTAACTGGTACTGTTTCTAGGATGACGGTCTCAGTTTCATTTCAGTGCATTTGAGTGAGACAGGCGTATTCTTCTAGTGCCACCAATTAACACCTTTGTGACTAGTTGTGTCTCCCAGGTATTTGCCATTTAGACAGGAGTAGTGGCAACTGTTTTAACACCAGGCGCCAGTATAATATACAGCACAGTTGTTACCGCCCCATCTGTCATTATCTCTTTCTTTTGTAGTAAACGCCATGTTATTATGATATGCTAACGAATCTCCCGCTGTCTCTGAATATGAACCCACTTCAAGTCAATAGTGCGCCTGCTCATCACCAATCTTGAACTTGCCATATTTGGCATACGCTTTACCTGCGTTCCAGTCCGTTAGCTCCACTCTTAGAGAACTGGGTCTAGAGGCCGTCAGCCTGTGGATCTTGTCATTTCCTAACCAGAACTCAGCAGTCAGCTGACCAAACCCTGCTTTGTAGTCATCCTATTCCCGATAGAAGTCTACCGAGCCATTCTGTCTTCGCTGAAACACGGCCCAGCCTCCACCGTCAGTGCGCATGTCACAGTAGACACTGAAGTGTCCTTTACCATCTGGGTTGATAGAGTACACTCCACTCTGAGTATGACCTGACTTTAATAAGTCAGAACAATCTGACGAAATAAAATACACGCAGCGAATTCAATTTTTAGTTTAAATAATCTCAGTGAACAGATGCTGCAGCTGAAATGTTATATATAAAGTTTCATCACGCTTGTGATCACCATTTTAACGCAGACTGCAGCCAAACCTACCAAGGAATTATGCTCTTAACAAAAATTATAGTCTAAAAGGATCAAAGCTCTTTGGGCGGGTTGGGAAATAACCTGAATTAAAGAAGTGACCTTTATATTGCAATCGTTTATTTTTATCGCCTAATCTTTTTCCTTCTCTTGCTATCCCTCACGTACTTATTTTTCTCTTTCTTTTTTTAAAAGCCGACGCTTAATTATGTGATAACCATTCTTCATTTGAGAGAGAATGTCGGAAGGATAAAGAGTAAAGCAAAGAACTTCATGAAGATATTATTGCTCATCGTAGTTATGCACACAATTAACTTAAGCAGTTGCGAAATTAAAGTCTGGAAAAAATATGTTTATTTGAATTTCATATATTCACTTGTATTCTTCATTTTCTACGGGCATGTTACGAACTAACAAACTGGCCAGTTCCCAGTTGGCTTGACAGCTCAGTTGGTAGAGCACTGCACCAGCATTGCCGAGGTCATCGGTTCGAAACCCATTCAGGCGTAATTTTTTTTTCAGGCTTTAATTTCACAACTGCTTAAGTTGTGTACAGAACTACGATGATCAATCATATCTTCAAATCATTCTCCGTAGTTGAAATATTGAACTTTCATACATTCACCTGTATGCAAAGAACTTTCTCGTCCAAGTTCCGTTCTCGCTCCTATGGGTGTGGTAACATCATTAACTAGTTAAAGTATCGCTGTGCCTAAATATTTTACATATTGTGATGTTAGTTGCGATCAGCCGCTCCACATGAAATCTTTTAATCGAAGGCAAAATGATCGTCAGAAATTGTGAAAAACAGATCTTTTTGATGAAGCATTGTTCGAGTTCATTAACTCCTAAACACGAAGGCGCGCCATATAAGGGCATAAATTGCTCATCCTAATTTTGAATTCACCCAAAAAATCAAGATGGCTGAAATGAAGAGAACAACAGCAAACCTTAGTATTTGTTATAATCATCAAAAGCATAAAAACTTAACCAGAAAAGGTCAAAAGATATCATTATAATTACTGTCATTACTTTTCTGTAAGTTTTTTTTTGTTTGGAAGACAATATCTCCTGGCTTCGTATGAAAAAAAACTATTGTTCTTGCGGTCAAAGCCAACCGGTAGGCTCTTCGATTTAACAAATTGACGTCAGTTTTTCATGCATCTGTCCCGTTATTGATGATGAATTTCGTCATAACAGTGTCAAGGTAGCTGTGGATCTTTGAGGCGATAGCCGATTGGATCTGCAGATAAATTACTCGCCTCACCTTCTCGTGTTCTACCAATATCTCGCGTGATTTATCAGCCAATAAACTATAGTAACTCGTGGTCTATTGCTTAGATATAGGGCACCTCCGTGTTTAGGGAGTCAATACCATACTCATGTAGATAGGTGTCGCATGACACAGGTCAGCTAATAGAAAATTAACTTGAGCACTATTTCCTTCGGTTTCATGTAGGAAGTTATTCTCTCCCCTCACAAACCAAACCCTGTCTTTTCCTCGTGTGAACGTACCGATTATCAGCAAGACTGTCCCTTTCTTCGCCTCGTATTCTCTTTGACGGAAAAAAAGCAGAGTTTCGGAAACATGGACCGCTTTTGGCACCATTGTTTTGAAGTACTCGTTAAGTAGTGATCATTAATTCTCCCGGCGGGAAAATCTGATCACAGGTTAAGGATACGATAAATGATCAAACAAACATTGCAAATAAAACTTAAACGCGTTAAGAATCTCATCTCATGGAAGGCTAACCATCTGCCTGCTTACATCAACGTAGCCGATAAGTTGCTGAGTTGCAACGACCCTTGCCAGTGGTTTGCTTGGTTGACTTTCATTTATAAATCTCATTATTTCTAGCCCAATGTTCTGATCTCCATTTCTACAGAACTTTCAAAAAACGTCAATATCATTCCTTCAAAAGGCCAGGCGAACGCAAGGATTTAGCGCAGTGTTACTATCTTTCTTTGTGACAAAAAGAACCACACAATTTATAACTTACCTTTACCTCTTGCTGAGACTTCAACATAACTTACTACCTCAATGTTAAATACTCCTGCACGAAAGCCTTCAATTATTACTAGAGATAAAGATAAGTAAGTAAACGTATTCTGCCATACATTTTCCTCTTAAAATTGTAAAATTGTCTTGTCTACCATTTCACTTGTAGCAAGTCAACTCCCAGATACTGATATTTAGGAACAGCATTCCAACCGAAAGGACTAAAATTAAGCAAAAGACCCCAAGTACGCATTGCGGACCTATTTTTCAGTTTAAGAGCCTCTGAATATGCCGCTCATTTTCGATCGATTTTACTGAACCGATCTGGGGCATCGAAAGAAAAAATTGCGTTAAAAAACTTTTTGGCTTTATCGAACTTAAAACAAAATTTTTGTAACGAGTGCCCGTAGGGCTTCATTCTGGGCGAGTTTAAATGAATCCAATTTTTGCGCTATTCATAAGTCTTGTTGATATTTAGGCGAAGCTGCTCTTAATTCCTCCCGGGAATTTTGCTGACATTCCTGAAGGGATTTCCACTTTCCTGATTTTTTTCCAGTTGTCTTGTAATTATAATTTCTACCTGACATTTTCTTGAGTCATCGCCAGCACTAGTTTGAACGTATTACTGAATTCAATTGACCCAGAAACCCCTTTTAAGCAGTAGTATAAACAACAAACATGTGCACAATCTTTGGAGGACCTTGGAGTGAATGACGAAAACACGTGTCACATTCCCGTGTTCTCATTCCTTTAAACCAGTTGGGTCCCATAATTTCCAAACAAAGCTCATTACTTGGTTATCTTTAGGTGGTACACTGAGATATAATACTAAACACTGAAAACAGTTTTTTTTCCTTGCTCTTACTATGATATTGTTATCTCCCTCGTTTCAGCTCTTCAAAGAAAACTTTACCTTCGCATGTGTCAGCTAGCAGCTCTGTGCACGTGATACTCTCAGCTGTGTTACACGACGCCTGTCAATAAAATTGACCTCAAGCCCTTGCTTCAGCTCAAGAGCTTCTCAGTCTTCATTGTTTTTCAAGCATTCTTTTCATCCTATCGTGTTATGGCTCATTGATATCAGTGTACTTCAGTTTCAAACATCAGTTATGGTCTGTATTTACTCTCCAGTACAGTTGTCTGTTGTTAAATATCAAAGGGTCTTTTTCTTGAAAGACTAATACCGTTTCCTTGTAGTATTTGTAAGCTTCTCTCCAAATTCCATGTTTCAACTCTCCTAAGACTGTCACTAGACTTGACCTCAAGACCTGTTTTCAGCGCCAGCAGACCATAATTAATTGTGAGGTATTTGTCACCCCATCGATCGTATTGCTATATTTTTATCCTCCATGGTGTTGCCTTAAACA
This sequence comes from Platygyra sinensis, assembly GCA_019787425.1. Classification (NCBI taxonomy): domain Eukaryota; kingdom Metazoa; phylum Cnidaria; class Anthozoa; order Scleractinia; family Merulinidae; genus Platygyra; species Platygyra sinensis. The sequence continues at coordinate 4,212 of JAHPZR010031155.1, forward strand.
TTAACATTGCACAACTTAAGGATATAAGTTTCCAATTGGGTTTACTAAGCCTGACGTTTCATAAGCGTACATAAACTCTGGAGTGTATCCACTACTCTGTGGAAACAGCAGACCGCGGAACGGCGGAATCTGTAGAACCAACCAAAATTGATTAACTTCTTTTTCACAGCTTCAGTAAACATGAGTTCCTATTGAGCCTTTTAGAGGTAATCATGGCCAGTAGTAAAAAAAATTCCCATATAAGTTGCTATTTAGTTCCCTGTTCGAAGATTTCCATTTCTGTTGTTGAACCCAATTTTTCGTGGTTATTTTTAGCAAGATGTTGATAGTAGAGTGTGTGCATGTCACGCAAGAAGAACATCCTGGGAGGTTCACGGAAAGCGGTGCGATTAACAGTAAATGGTACGTTCTTTGTGATGATCATAGTGTTACAAAATGAGTTATCTCAGTTTTGTCAAAGAGAGTGACATGCTTTCATTCCGCGAATGGTTTATTTTTCGTTTTTAGAAAATTATTCTTGGTTTTCACGTGACGTCAGAAAAAACTAAAATCTGAGTTTTTGTCTTCATCAGGTAAAACTCATTTTTAAGCAAATATCTGCTGGCTTGTCTTCGGCTCGGTGGACTACTTGTTTTGAAATAAAAACTCTGAGGTTTTCCACAATGCGTGACAACGGCATTGTTTTTGGGTAACATGTTACGCACACGAAAATATCGATTCGTCTTATGCTTTCGAGTTCTGAGTAACCAATATGTTGAGAGAAGTGCCTTTGCGAATGTTTTCAAGTTTAACAGAGGGAGGAAACGTTTTTGGAGAGCCAAAGTAAACTCTAGATTCCCCTGTTTCCCCTGGTTTCCGGCCCCCATCTTGGAGTCCGTCAGAGGAGCTCCAACATGACGTCTCCATACCAAACACTATAATTTTCAGTGATATCCTATGTCGAGTAACTTGATTTCGGATCGAATCCCCAAAACTTTGGCGCGTTGTTTATTTATTACTCTTCTACGATATTTCAATTTAATGACTCAATTTATTAAATGGCAAGCGATTTTATTTTTCACTTGCGTTATAATTAAGCTTACTTGCGTGACGTGGAAACCAACAATTAGTTGAAGTTTAAGTCTAAAAATGAGACTAAACGTTTTCACTTTTGCAATTTATCCTCGTTTTTCTTTGCATCCGGGACCTTACCACGTCACTGAAGGAAGTAACATCACTTTACCAACCTGTCACGTGACTGGATACCCGGCTCCTGTACCTGGAGGAAGTTGTCTGGTCAGTTACCCCAGGGGAGGGCACAGTATAACAACAATGCTTTACAAATCATAAATGTCCGTATAAAGTTGATTCTGACGCCTACTTCTGTTCAGCGGTCAACCTTTTAGGAAATGTTGAAAGGAAAACTCTCTTAGTTGTGGTTTCCCTTCCTGTGTTTACCGTTAAACTGCCTGGTAAAGTTTCTGCTTTTACTGGCGATACTTTAAACTTGAACTGCAGTGCCATCGGTGATCCACGACCAGTCATAAGCTGGAAAAGACAAGGAGCAACACTGGGAAGGAGTCACAGGACAAACGATGCGCCTGTCTCGGAGAGATTTGCGAGAGGAAGATGCTGGCAGCTACATTTGAGCGGCTACAAGTGCAGGAGTATTTAACATTGAGGTAGTAAGTTATGTTGAAGTCTCAGCAAGAGGTAAAGGTAAGTTATAAATTGTGTGGTTCTTTTTGTCACAAAGAAAGATAGTAACACTGCGCTAAATCCTTGCGTTCGCCTGGCCTTTTGAAGGAATGATATTGACGTTTTTTGAAAGTTCTGTAGAAATGGAGATCAGAACATTGGGCTAGAAATAATGAGATTTATAAATGAAAGTCAACCAAGCAAACCACTGGCAAGGGTCGTTGCAACTCAGCAACTTATCGGCTACGTTGATGTAAGCAGGCAGATGGTTAGCCTTCCATGAGATGAGATTCTTAACGCGTTTAAGTTTTATTTGCAATGTTTGTTTGATCATTTATCGTATCCTTAACCTGTGATCAGATTTTCCCGCCGGGAGAATTAATGATCACTACTTAACGAGTACTTCAAAACAATGGTGCCAAAAGCGGTCCATGTTTCCGAAACTCTGCTTTTTTTCCGTCAAAGAGAATACGAGGCGAAGAAAGGGACAGTCTTGCTGATAATCGGTACGTTCACACGAGGAAAAGACAGGGTTTGGTTTGTGAGGGGAGAGAATAACTTCCTACATGAAACCGAAGGAAATAGTGCTCAAGTTAATTTTCTATTAGCTGACCTGTGTCATGCGACACCTATCTACATGAGTATGGTATTGACTCCCTAAACACGGAGGTGCCCTATATCTAAGCAATAGACCACGAGTTACTATAGTTTATTGGCTGATAAATCACGCGAGATATTGGTAGAACACGAGAAGGTGAGGCGAGTAATTTATCTGCAGATCCAATCGGCTATCGCCTCAAAGATCCACAGCTACCTTGACACTGTTATGACGAAATTCATCATCAATAACGGGACAGATGCATGAAAAACTGACGTCAATTTGTTAAATCGAAGAGCCTACCGGTTGGCTTTGACCGCAAGAACAATAGTTTTTTTTCATACGAAGCCAGGAGATATTGTCTTCCAAACAAAAAAAAACTTACAGAAAAGTAATGACAGTAATTATAATGATATCTTTTGACCTTTTCTGGTTAAGTTTTTATGCTTTTGATGATTATAACAAATACTAAGGTTTGCTGTTGTTCTCTTCATTTCAGCCATCTTGATTTTTTGGGTGAATTCAAAATTAGGATGAGCAATTTATGCCCTTATATGGCGCGCCTTCGTGTTTAGGAGTTAATGAACTCGAACAATGCTTCATCAAAAAGATCTGTTTTTCACAATTTCTGACGATCATTTTGCCTTCGATTAAAAGATTTCATGTGGAGCGGCTGATCGCAACTAACATCACAATATGTAAAATATTTAGGCACAGCGATACTTTAACTAGTTAATGATGTTACCACACCCATAGGAGCGAGAACGGAACTTGGACGAGAAAGTTCTTTGCATACAGGTGAATGTATGAAAGTTCAATATTTCAACTACGGAGAATGATTTGAAGATATGATTGATCATCGTAGTTCTGTACACAACTTAAGCAGTTGTGAAATTAAAGCCTGAAAAAAAAATTACGCCTGAATGGGTTTCGAACCGATGACCTCGGCAATGCTGGTGCAGTGCTCTACCAACTGAGCTGTCAAGCCAACTGGGAACTGGCCAGTTTGTTAGTTCGTAACATGCCCGTAGAAAATGAAGAATACAAGTGAATATATGAAATTCAAATAAACATATTTTTTCCAGACTTTAATTTCGCAACTGCTTAAGTTAATTGTGTGCATAACTACGATGAGCAATAATATCTTCATGAAGTTCTTTGCTTTACTCTTTATCCTTCCGACATTCTCTCTCAAATGAAGAATGGTTATCACATAATTAAGCGTCGGCTTTTAAAAAAAGAAAGAGAAAAATAAGTACGTGAGGGATAGCAAGAGAAGGAAAAAGATTAGGCGATAAAAATAAACGATTGCAATATAAAGGTCACTTCTTTAATTCAGGTTATTTCCCAACCCGCCCAAAGAGCTTTGATCCTTTTAGACTATAATTTTGTTAAGAGCATAATTCCTTGGTAGGTTTGGCTGCAGTCTGCGTTAAAATGGTGATCACAAGCGTGATGAAACTTTATATATAACATTTCAGCTGCAGCATCTGTTCACTGAGATTATTTAAACTAAAAATTGAATTCGCTGCGTGTATTTTATTTCGTCAGATTGTTCTGACTTATTAAAGTCAGGTCATACTCAGAGTGGAGTGTACTCTATCAACCCAGATGGTAAAGGACACTTCAGTGTCTACTGTGACATGCGCACTGACGGTGGAGGCTGGGCCGTGTTTCAGCGAAGACAGAATGGCTCGGTAGACTTCTATCGGGAATAGGATGACTACAAAGCAGGGTTTGGTCAGCTGACTGCTGAGTTCTGGTTAGGAAATGACAAGATCCACAGGCTGACGGCCTCTAGACCCAGTTCTCTAAGAGTGGAGCTAACGGACTGGAACGCAGGTAAAGCGTATGCCAAATATGGCAAGTTCAAGATTGGTGATGAGCAGGCGCACTATTGACTTGAAGTGGGTTCATATTCAGAGACAGCGGGAGATTCGTTAGCATATCATAATAACATGGCGTTTACTACAAAAGAAAGAGATAATGACAGATGGGGCGGTAACAACTGTGCTGTATATTATACTGGCGCCTGGTGTTAAAACAGTTGCCACTACTCCTGTCTAAATGGCAAATACCTGGGAGACACAACTAGTCACAAAGGTGTTAATTGGTGGCACTAGAAGAATACGCCTGTCTCACTCAAATGCACTGAAATGAAACTGAGACCGTCATCCTAGAAACAGTACCAGTTAATTACACTTAAGCTTGTACAATTTACAGAAGCCGATAAGACACAATCCCAAAACACTTTTTTTAAATTCGAAACAATATATCAAATCTAAAGAACTGTTGCAAATCTATAAAATTATTGGATTCAGAAATGCATGCTTTTTGACAAATCCGAAAATAGTTTTAAAATCCAAGAATCGTCGTCAAGTCCAGAAAAATATTTTGGAAATCGGAAAAAAATATATTTTGTCACGTGATATTTGCGCCAGCAGTCAGCCAGCGTCAGAGGTTTTACCCGCGTTTGCCATTCCAAAATGGCGGATGAACGCGAGAAAAGAGTTTAGGGTCGTTTAGAATATAAAATACGACGTTTTGCTTTAAGGTTAATGTCAAAGCGAATTTGAAAGCAATGAGAAAATCTGCTCTCGGCGTGGAACGCTAAAGAGACGTGAAACAGGAGAAGTAGTTCCGCGGACGAGAGATTCGCTATACTGTGGCTATAGAAGATTACTTTTAAAGGGAATTTCGTTACGAGACACGGTTGTTCACTTTTTCGGATTCAAAAAACTACTTTGGAATTCTCTCTTATCAGCTTCCCTAACAATTAATTTTTGCCAAGTAACTGTACTTTAAAAAAGAAGGTCATTAGAAAACGTTTACTCTTTGTCAATGCTGATAAAAAACTGGTGAAATTCCAGTCCTCTCCAATAAAGCCCAGAATTTGACATCGTTGCCGCCATTTTGAACAGTACTCAGCAACCAGGCCCCGTTTTTTTGACTTCATTTCATCCAAGAGATTTTCTCCAAATGGCTTTCGACTACCTTTTTACTACCACTCTGGGTTATGGCTGCTCTTGAGCCGTATTATTTTGAGCTAAAAATGCTCCAAACTCCGAAGATGATAGCAGTGAAGATAGACAAGTGGATAATCACTCCCAAATAATTAACAATTATTGGACGAGGTTGAGCAAAATATCGTGAATTGTCAGAGGCGAGCAGATCAATTATTTGATCTGCGAGACACTGGCAAATCACGAAATTTTGCGATAACCGAGATCAATAACCTTAAACCTTAAACCTTTTCGAAAATTTAAGTTGCATCTCATCCTGCTTATCAAAATTCTATAATAAGGAAAAATTTCACCGTGCCGTTTTTGAAATATAGGCGCTTAAAGCTGAAATTAAGGGTGTTTTTAACAGGTCATAGTGTTGCTATAGTAACCTATTGTGTCACGAAAATAATACCAACGTGTTTACTAATGATTGAGCAGTTTTTTTGATACCATGATTGTGGCATCGACTTAAAAAGAGTGGTAAAAATGACACATCAAATCTAAGTCTTGGAAAGTGCTGGAAACTGTTTTTTAGCCACCTTAAACGGTACTACGCATGAGCAGACCATTATTTGTAGGTCACGTGGTGGTCTCTCGGCCAATGGAAAGGAAAAAAAACAACGTGTCGAATGATAATATATTTTGCTGGCCTTGTGAAGGATGCAAAGTCAGTTGCAGGTTTTTCATCGCGCAGAATGCCATTGTCTTTTGCGACATACACTTGCAGTTCTCAGGGCGTATCAGGGCGGCAAAATAATTTGCATGTCTAGTCGGATGTGATTGGTCAACAGATTCAGCTTTGGGAATACTTGAGTCTCTTCGCAGATTTCAGCTGCTGTCAATCAAACGGTTAAATGAGTACAGTAAATCCCAAGGCGTGATAGAGTTAACAATAGCGCACTTATCAAAGGCGGCAGCACTCTTCACAAAGCGTTTTACAAATTCGTGTGCAGCGATATCTTTATTCGACTCAAAAGGCTAACCAACTCCCGTTGGTAAAAACGTTTTCTGAACTATCGAAATACTTCAGTGTACAACGGGTGGTTTGAAAAGCTTTACCTCCAATAAGAGGGTCTCAATGGGGTTAACCGTCAACTGTCAAATGGCCAAAAAAATTAACCGTCAGCCGTCAAAAACGGAACATTTTTACCGTCAACCGTCAAATGAGCGAACCAAAATTAGCCGTCAAATTTCTTAGCAACCTCGTTCCCAGGGCCTTTTCCCTGAATTTGGGGTGGGGCCCCACTCCTATGCCAGGGAAAAGGCCCTGGGAACGAGGTTGATTTCTCAGATATCCTTAAGCGATCGAGACCGTCAAATTATGCTGTTAATAAATGATCGTTTTAGTATATCACAGAAATACATACTGGTGCTTGTTAGTCTCGAGTAAAACCGGCTAGCGACAGAACTGACCACCCAACCTCGTTCCCAGGGAGTCTCCACCTTCCCAGCGCATACCGTGGGAAAACTACCGTGTTGTTTGGAGCTGGCGCTTAAAGGGGCGCTTTGCACCCGTCTCGGCAGTAAAGGGCAGACTACATAGGGCCTTTGGTCCTGTTGCTGCCCGACGGTTATGCCATACTGATGAGGCCTAACGAGGCCGAAACAGCTGTCCATGGCTGCCACTGCCCTGGTGATATGGCTTTGCGCATGTGTAAGGTACTGGCCAGGCCGTGGGTTGGTGTTCGAGTGTATCACTTGCTTTTAATTGTTGTTCTCACATCTTACTGCCAGTAGTCACGCACCTCTTGGGAACCTCTAATTTTATTTGCTCCCGGACTCATCCACCTCTATTGTTTTCAGGACTAGGGCCATTGCTTCTGTTGTTTGTTCTTTTGTTTTCTCGGCCAATCCTGTTAAACCTTACGACAGGTGCGTGGCGCCTCCTTACTGCCCCCGCTCTATGCGGCCTTAAGATGTGACTCTGGGAAAGAGGTTGCTGACTTCCGCTCGGTTAACACTTCCGGTGTCGTAAAAATAGATTACTTCATAGAAATTGCGACGTACGGATTTTTATTCACGAGTTGCAAATAAACTTTGCAAAACGAACGAGTGAGTTTTCAAAGTTTTGCAACTCGTGAATAAAAATCCGTACAAAGCACTTTCTATGCTGTAATTTGTTTATTGTATATATAGCGTGAATTAAACATATCCATTAAATCAGTTTTATTTTTCCCCGATGACATAAGCTTACATGCAGAACAGCAAAAAATTAAGAGACTGATGTAAATGACCGAACGTAATAAAAAACAAATTCGCTTTCCCGTCCAGCAGCAAGCGGACAAAGAGCCTACACAACGTAAAATACAATACGGGGAATTCGTATTAAAACACAAAGTGTGAAATCTTTTCGCTTGTCCATGACGACGCTTCGCGCTGTGCAAAGACAAATTCGGACTCTGTTGACTTACGCTGTGTGTAGAAATGTTCCTCCTTGAATGTTCGCCCTCTTGAAACAGAGATAAGACTTGCTGGGGTGACTGTTGGCTGAAGCTGAAGTGCTAATGATCAAGATGTTGGATGTATTCCGCTGCTGTTTCCGAAAGTCAACTAAAACGGGAAGTTGAAGCCATGTTTAGTTTTAAAACACAAACTGCAAGCGGGCGCTGATTTCAAGACCACGCTTCTGGGAAGCCTTTGAGTGTTTTGCTCTGATTGGCTAAGCCATTCTACTCTGGGCGATAATTAGTTATATTTTAACATGTGAAGAATGCTATACGCGAAGTTGATTAGACGTATCGCTTTTTCACATGTGAAAATATAGCACATATAGAGTTCTATTTGCAGGTTTTATTAAATAAGATTCTCGCTATATATGCAATAAAACGTCATTCATCACAGGTCACTTCGCATGACCTCGCTATCGCTGTTCGTTTGCTGTTACAAAGCATGACGTCCAGTATAGACCATTTTACAGTCGTGTGCTCAGTGACCTGGCCATTAAATGGCAGCGAGGCTGCAGGTGACCTTCTTTTGATACAGACGTCACTTCTTTTATTATATAAATCAGGTTATAATGCTAACTAGATTCTTTTACCTGTCAAAACCAGAGAGGTCTGTATCAAAGCAAGGTCAACTCCAGCCTCACTGCCATTCAAAGCCTTTGAATGGCATTTAGGCTGGAGTTGACCTAGGAACGAGGTTGCTCGGTGACCTGGTCGGACCAGGTCACCGAGCAACCTCGTTCCAAGGGCCTTTTCCCTGGCTCGGTTGGCCACCGAGCAGCCAACTGTAACAAATATTGATGGAACAATGGAGCGTTATACAAAATCAGCCTTTGCTGAAAACAATTTTAAAAAACCACTAATAATCTCCTACAAAAGGGTAATCCCTCAAAGACACGCTCTTTAGGGCCAAAATATGATTTCAAGGCGACTATCTCGCGGCGCAACATTGAAAGCCACCATGAGAGTCCGTGCAGGTCTGTCATCATTACCTTTTCATCGCATTAATACGTCCAGCGGTAACGGAGGTGATGTAATTACGCTAATAATACTCATGGTTGTCATAGTTGAAGACCAATAACCTCATTTTTAGTGCACAAACTATAGGATTAGTTCCAGTATTCAAATACGAGCAAAATTATATCGTTTCATTATAACTTACAGCCAAATTTGTGCTTTAAATTTCGGTGATAAACGTCATTCCGAAAAATTAACCGTCAACC
>JAHPZR010031156.1:0-32500 GCA_019787425.1 Platygyra sinensis
CGAGCGCGGGGCAGGCAGATAAAATGTGGGCCATGCCCTCTGGCGCTGTTATTATTATTATTATTATTATTATTATTATTATTATTATTATTATTATTATTATTATTATTATTATTTTCTCGAGTTATAGTTTCAAACTGCTAAGTTAGCAACTTCGCTAGTTTTACCGGCATTTTAAAAGCCGCATTATTCTACATTGCTATTTTAAAGGAAGCATAAGGTAACAGAGTTGATTTCAGTGCTGGTGGAGTGTATCACATGTAGTCCGGTCTTAGTGGTCATTTTCTGAGGGCACACCTTTACAACAGTCATTTGTTTCGATTTTGTAAAAGGTACTTCTAACAACTGCACCAGCGTCACGATCTGCAAAGCACATCATTATCCACCTCCTGAATGGAGGAAAGAGTAAACCAAGCAGTTATGAAATTAAAGCTTGAAAAACAAAATAGCTCTGAACGGCGCCCTGAACGGGATTCGAACCCATGATCTCTGCGATACCGGTGCAGTGCTCTACCAAGTGAGCTATCAAGCCAACTTAAAGCCGATCACTTTGAACTGCGGAGAAAAATGTAATATTTTGTTCCAATGTTTTTGTTTACCTTTGGAGTGTACTAATCTTCCGGCACCTTGTTTGATCAAGTTCCTGATAAAGATAAGTCATAACAGACTTTGTTACTGGAACATTGTTTGTGGAGGTTTACATTTGAACCCCTGCACTTCTTTCGTGCTCTACCGCTTCCTGCGTGCTTTCAACAAAACAGAACACAGTCCAGGCTTCCATTTATTTGGTTATTAAATATCTACTTTATTTGAAAATGGGTGTCTTAGACACTGATGCGAATTTTGATTACGGCTGGCAGACCCTAGCGCTTGTTATGCTGCAATAAATCATAACTTACGACTGACGCTTATAACATGACTTCCAACCATTTACTTATCGTCGGTATGATTTACACGATATGATTGAAATTTCATATTCTTGCTAATCTTAGTGAAGAAATCATTGCAACCAGAAAAATATATTTCTATCATGAATAAATAGTTAAATTTAGGATGGTGGCATTAGACTGGATTTTGCCCTCATGGTACCATGGTGGTGAGGTGACAGTTTTACGCGTGAAATTTACCACAGCTTTAAATAACTGCAAATGACCGCTTGAAATATATTTACACCGGTAAAAATGCTTAACACCTTACATCTTTGTAAGAAATACATGGTAAAACAGTTTCCCAGTCCTACCTAGTCGAAAATAGTACACATTATAACGTGGTAAATTGAAGCCTATATTTGATCCTCTATTACACTTTTTTACCATGGTAAAGTACCCTATTTTGACTTGTTTCTTAAGTGTTGTTCGCGGTATTAACTGGTGCCCATGCGTTACTCGTGCATTAACAATCTCGTGCCCAGGCTTGAGGAGCGGCTATTCTGATTGGCCAATTTTTTCCTATCGTCCCAGTGTTCTATGCGAGCATTGACTACTCCAAAATGGCGGCCGTCGGTTGACTTCGTCGGTTAACTTTCCACTGTACTAGTTGTGCGACAGAAAAGCTCTTTAGAAGATGAACATACTCAGAACTCCCGATGACAGCACTGCTGTTGTGAGAATCATGGGCGAATTCGATCAGTTTTTGTCCAGTGACCCTAAAAGCCGCTTGACGTACGAAGAATCATTAAGCGACGTCCACGCAAATTCTCAGAGCAAGTGGTCGTCTTCAAGTTCGAGTTCTACAAGGGTTCTTAGTAAAACACGAAGCCAGGGAAGCATTCTATCTAAGGAGCGTGAAAAGGATGTGGAGCTTATTAAGAGCCGAAGCAAAATTGCGCAGTTAGAAAATACAGTGAATTCACTGGAATCGGAGAGAAAACGCGCTAGGATAGAATTTGAAAAGGACTCAGGAAACGACAAACTTGGACTTCGAAGACTTGAAGAGAAGTACGAAGACTTGCAGCAAAACTTTCAGTACCTCGCAGAGCAGGAGAAAAATGCTAAAGATCAGTTGAAAGAACTCAAAAAGGAGTATGAAACTTACCGCAACAAATCAGAACAAAGAATACAAAACGTGCAGAGGGAGAAGCTCAAAGTGTGTGCAGAAAGAGATGAGGTTTGTAGAGTAGCGTGAGCTATTGCTCCTTTTAGGGAGATCTTGCAAAATTATAGACTAGTCCAAGTATGTTTTCTACAGTTTTCCTTACCTTTGTCAGGAAGAGTTAGTCAAAATACAGTAGCCAATAATGGGCAAAGCTATGGAAAACTGAAAACAAGATGACATGCATCTGAGGACAGACACAACATGGTAGCTGGAGATTTTACACCCACCAAGTTTGTACTCACATTGACTGAACTAGCTATCAATTTCACCCCAGATTAGTGGGCATAATGAAACAAAATTGCATATAAAACATGTATTTATTCCTCATTCTTCAATCCACTGACCTCGGTCAAAAAAGGTGGAGGCAAACTGGAAATAGAAAGTTTAAAGTAAGTACACGGGTGCAAACTTGGTAGGTGTTAATTATAGTGGGTGCAAAACAGATTGCATTCAACAACATTTGTCCCTCAGATTACAGTACAGCTCAGATATATCCGAACTGCGCATACGCGTATTATACGCGCGTATTTTGCGTATATGCATATGTCAATACGTGCACATACGCACGTATATACGCATGTATAGGTCCCTTTGTTATGCATTCCCATAAGTTTCTTCATATGAAGCATTGTTGGTCAAACAAGACGTATTTTATTTTTATGGGAATGGAAAATGCTTCAAAGCGAAATTTGCATATTGGTAAAACTTCATGCCGATGAATGAAAGCTATCATATTTCGAACTTTTAATCACTTCGTAAATTCACCAGCAAACTACCGTTTCTTTGACACTTGCTTGATCTTAAGTTATAGAAAATGGGAAGAAAATTGAAACAGTCGCTTTAAGTCCCTATTTTTAACACGTGAACTTTGTTTTTACAAGGAAAGATCTGTGTTTTGGTACGTGTCGGCAAGTTGTTTGCGAAATGTTTATCTAGCGTTCTTATTACTTAGATCGATCTCCTCGTCGAAAAAAATACATCTCCGGTTATATTTGACACAGATCATTCATTTAAACGGTAAAATGCTCTTTGCTTTACGAAAAAATCGTTTATCAAAGATTCTATGCTGTGCCTCTCACGTTTAGTTATTTTTTACTTCAAGGAAAAGTTCTGTTTTTCCGCACGTGTCGACAACTCACTTCACTTGCGAGATGTTCATTGCCGAAGACCTTGTCAAAAATATTATATCTCCGGTTATATTTGGCACAAATTGTTCATTCAAACGGTAAAATGCTCTTTCTCAAACCAAATAAATGTTTATCAAAGTTTCTGTGGCGCGCTGCTCACATTTTTTTACTTTCTGTGTTTCGGCAGTCGTGTCGGCGGCCGGTCTGTGACTTGTGTGATCTTTATTGTCTCAAGCGTTCCGAAGACCTTGTCGAAAAAATTATATCTCCGGTTATATTTGACACAAATCGTTCATTAAAACAGTAAAATGCTCTTTCTCAAACCAAATAAATGATTATCAAAGTTTCTGTGGTGTGCTTCTCACACTGAGTTGTTTTTTACTTCAAGGAAAAGTTTTGTTTTTCGGCAGTCGCGTCGGCAAGTCTGTGACTTGCATGATGTTTATTTTCTCAAGCGTCCCGAAGACCTTGTCGAACAACCTCGTTCTCCAGTTATATTTGACACAAATCGTTCATTCAAACGGTAAAATGCTCTTTCTTTAACCAAATAATTGTTTAGCAAAGTTTCTATGGCGGGCTGCTCAAGTTTAGTTATATTTTACTTCGAAAGTTCTGTATTTCGGCACACATCGGCAAGTCACTTGCGAGATGTTTAGTAAGCGTTCCGAAGACCCTGTCGAAAAACTGTCTCTCCGGTTCTGTTTGACACAAATCATTCATTCAAATGGTAAAATACTCTTTCCCTAACGAAAGTTTCTATGATGCACCGCTCACATTTTGATATTTTTATCTTTCTTCAAGCAAAGTTGTGTGTTTATAATTTCGGCAGGCGTTTCCATGTTTCCAAGTCGCTTTCTTGTACCGTGTTTCCTTGTGTCGAAAAAATGTTTTCTTTCAGTTGTTCACTCCATGAAGATGGGATTGTCGAAGTGTGTATCGCCAGTAAATTTTTGATTTAACGGCAAAATAATCTCCCGTTTAATAATATTCAGTCAGTTATAATTTTCTGTCAAAGTGCAAAAATAGTTTCAGTCTAGTCTGAAGACATACGCGCGTATACTGTATACGCGTATTCAAAATAATGAAAACTCTTTTTTGCTCTGTAGCAAGAAACAATGACCTGTTAAGCTGTGTTAAGAAAAGAAGAGACAAAAGGTTAGCTCATACATACTAATGAGGCATACGCGCATACACTGTATACGCATATGTGCGTATATGCATACGCGTATACGCATATTGGGCTGACGCGAATTACGCATTATCATTTTGGTTCGGATATATTACTTGAAGCCAGTCCCTTCCAAGTAAATTAGGTCCAGGACTCTTCACCACTATAGCTGGTAAATTATGCTGTTGATTTTGGTACTTGACAGGAATCAGTACTTCACCCGACACTGGTATTTTCTCTCCTGTATATGTGCTTAATATGGCCTTTGGACCCTTCAATTCTACTTTGTCATGTAACTTGTTGTACAGTAATAGACCACATATAAGAACCTGGGTTTTAAGAACCTGTTAGGCTAAAATTTTCATTTTAAGCCTCCTTCACATAAGAAACTATTAAGGCTAAAATTTAAGTTAGGTTCTTATCAGTGGGGTTGCTGTAAAACTAGCTGTATCTAGCTGTATAGGTAGAAACTGCTGAATTAGGATCATCATCTATTTAAAAGTAACTTGACATAACTTTTTTTTCTTCCAAGCATAAGTACCATGTTGTATGTCAATTGTACCAGCACTGAACTGCCTATAGGCATTGCTTTATGGTACAAGTAAATGATTTATACTGCTCGCAGGGTAAATTCAAATGAAAACACAGCAAATTGCAAGCGCAGTAAAAAAATTAACCATTCGCAGAACTGCTTTATAACGCTATCACTGAAATAAGATGCCAAATGATGTTGCTGCATTATGTGACGCAAGTTTTAATCTTCGAATTATTGTTGGTTCACCTTGTTGATTATTCCGCTTACCGCAGAAAGACAAAACCGTCTTCGCCGTAAAAAAAAAACATCTCTACCTTGTGATAATGTAATTCTTTTCTCAAACCCACAGTGGCACCCATAGTCAGCAAAAATTTCGCTGTATCGGATGGCAGCTATGATAAGGAATATACAAATCACAACAAAATGAACAACAGATTGAAACCTAGACGATTTCACATAACTCAGCGCCTGATAAGCGACCTAGGGAAAAAAATCCTTTTCATGCCATTTGAAGTTGCCTTGTGAAAACGTAACTCTGTTCTCAAACCCATCATGGCATTCATAATCGGCGAAAATTTCGCTGTATCAGATGGAAGTAATCACATACAGTAGTGATAGCAGATATGCAAATTGCAACAAAATGAACGACAAATTGAAAGCCAGATGATTTCAATTAACCCGGTGCCTGATAAGCGACGTAACTGGAAAAAGTCTGTAAATTACGCAAGGAGGGAAAAAACCTACTTATGCCTTCTACGGTAAATCACCAACGAATTTAAGTTAACACTTATTAAATGGCGATCAGTTTCATTCAGTTCAAGCAATAAAAGCAGCCTGTTGAATGAAAAATTATGACATCCATGATCACTGCACTGCGATACTTGATACAATGATATTTCCTTTCTCCACCGGAGTCAAACTTGAACAGCTTGAAGCAACGTTGTGTGAACTATAAAAACAAACATTGCGTCAAGTTTTTTGAACAACCATTAGCGAATTCCCTCAGAAAGCGTTGTCGAAATGTATTGAGAGTATTTGATGTTTGTTTGGAAATACAACACGACTCTAAAAATTATTTTGGATTTGTAGTGGACAAATTCTCGGAACATCGCCACGTTCTCGATTCTTGTGTGATCCTCTCGCTGGTCATGGTCTCAAGAAGACAAAATGCCCAGCAGTCAAAAAGTTCGGATACACCTGTAATTCTGGCGAATTCCTCTACCGCAAATCCAAAATATTGCTTACAATCGCTTTGCATTTTTTGTGTTAAAATTCTATCAGACTGCTGGATATCTAGGTTTTTGAAAACACTGCCATGTCCCGACACGATAGGGATCTTTTAAGATCTTGAAAAAAAATATAAATCTCACGATGTTGTCTGTTGTTTTTCTTTTCACGGCACCATCTGAAAACCATTTTATTCGTAAGTTGAATGAATCCAAACAGACAAAACAAAATGGTCTCAATGTAACATTTGTAATTATTTGTAATTATGTAAATTTATTTGTTGTAACTTAGTCTTTGTGAGCTGTTTGTGTCTGTCTGTTTTTTTAGCCTGATTACTGTATTGTTGTAAGCCCCCTTGATAAGCCTAGGCGCTTTTGTGGCAAACAATAGAAAATATGTTTAAGTAATAAAAAAAAAAGAATGTAACCGTCGCTATATTCAGCCGGTACGAAAGAATTAGACTTGTCTGCTTCTTGAAAACAAATCATGTTCATATCGAATGTAACCTTTAGGAAAGATCGTTAACTTCCTTTCATACAGTAACAAAAGGAGCAAACAATAACCAAGCTCATACATACTAATGCATTTACTTCAACGCGTTATAACGTGAAGTTCAAACGCAGTCTAACGCAGCAAAATGTGTATACGCGTTTAACCCTTCGCGTTAAGAACGTGCGTTCGATGTTCGTTTAGTTCTGAGCGGTACTGTATATTGGCGAAATAAGTAAACCAGCATTCAAAGATTATTTCTGTGTTTTTCATTAAGCATAGCATTCCCTCATAATCTACTGAGCATATATGTTTTGATTTTTGGTGAATTCTTTGGTGGTGTCTAATTAGAAATTCAGTAACATGGGTTTTGAGCCTTATTAGCATATAGTAGTGAAAGGGTTATGTACTTTGATGACTTGATAGACTTGAAAAGTTTATACTTTAGAAATAGATGCGGATTAGAAGGTTCCTTGTAGGTCAAGCTGTAAATGAAAAAAGTTATCTAAATGTTACTCATAACTTTTGAACAAGTATCGCCTGTCTGCAAGCTCACCTGTCAGTCACACCCATGAGTGACAAAGAGCAAGTTGGCCAACAAAGCAATCTGGCAAGAAGAAGTCTGGCCCTGGTTGTTGGAAGGCTGGATAACACTATCCACCAGATAAATCGCTGTTCAGTGGATAAGTGTTAACAAAATAAATGACATTAGTATACACACACTCGGTGATCTTGGTGTTTTAAGCAATCTGATTGGTTTCCTATCTCTGGCTAATAAGCACTTAATGACTGGCCACAAGGGAAACATTGAGGTCGAGGGGAAACAAAACTCACTGTTTCCCGAGGGGCCAGTCATTAAGTGTTTTGTTATACCTCCCGACTCAAAAAAATAGAAAAAGCTCCCAAAAAGATGATTTGCTTGACGCCATTGCATACACTGGCTGCACTCGCAAAATTGAGTGCCGGCTGCCAAAACCAACCTGTCCTATCGAAAAATCACGATAACAGTCTTTTTCTTCGCAGCTAACAAAAAATATAGACAGTACTAAAGTTGCTTTGGCGTCTTCTAATGCAACCCATTTTTGGCGCCAAACCAAAAGCTTGGAGACTCAAAACGTTCATATTTTCCCTTTTGTTAATCTGCATGATATGTTTTTGCGACTATAAATCCCTTTTCTTGAATAGTGAATGCTGTCTCTAATGAGAAACGTTGTCCTTCAATGGCTGTTTAACATCAGGCCGACTGGCACACAAATTTCCCCGCGGTTTCAAGGTGCATGACGTGATCACATGCGAGTCTAAAGTTCAAGTTGTTGTTTCTCTAGGGAGTTAGTGAGTTTTATTCGCCTTAGGGAGTTAGAGAGATTTAACCCACGGCACGTGACGTGTTCCCCTCCAAACGGAGAACGTATTTTAGTTGGGAGGTATAACAAAGAGCATTATTCACCCCCTACCGAGTGAATAATGCGTAAGCCAAACAAAAACAAAAAAGTGGGTTTCCACGCATGAATTGAGAGGTCAATTAAATCAATTTTTAATGGTTTCCTTCTGAAAATGTTGTCAAGATCACTTCCTGTGTATATACTAAAACAATTATTCTTCTCAATCTCCGTGAATAGTGGCAGAATATTTACCTTGCCTCGCGGCTCGGTAAGTATTCTGCCACTATTCTTCTCAATTTCAAAGAATAATTGTTAATTATATGCTGGATAATGATTTACAGTATATGAGGATAGCGTTATCCATCCTTTGAACAATCCAGGCCTGGTGAACATGTGCGAAGAAAGTGAACCTGCCTCAATCTCTGTAAACTTCTCTTTTCTACTTCGTCTGTGCAAAGTGAAATACCACTGGCTGAAAAGCAAAAAAGGTGAGAAAACTGTCTACTCAGAGGCAGGTTTTCACAATGTAAACAGTCATCAGTATACTGAGTCAGAATCAGAGTTGAGTGGGTGTATTATGTTTTAACAAAGTTCCTGTTTATTTCTGGTTTAAATTCAAGGATGCAGAAATAGCTGTTGAAAGTAGGTTGTTTTAAATCCAGACCTACATGTGCTAGTCATATTACTGACTGGATATGGCAGGAGTTTAAAAATACAGACATATTTGATGGCAAGCATGTGATTAAATAACAGGAAGTCATTTGCCTGCTTGCCAACATCATCAAACATAAGATCACTGAAGATCGAATCAATTGCGTGTTCTTGTCAGGCATAAACCTTGACAGTTTCTCTTTGGTGAGACTTAATCAACAAAGAACATCACACCAACTTGTTGTAATGAAAAAGATTTTCCTGTAGAATCTGACCTGCCAAACTCCACATTTAGCAGGCTCACTTTCATGTGTTGCAGCTTTGTGTCTAAAACTGGCCCTTACAGTTATGTTGCTTGAACCTGTGCTCCCCATATGTGAGCCTGCTGGCAGGCTAAATCAAGGACCAGTGTTAGTATACCTGTATGCAATGATGAATGCAAGTAGAACTTCACAGACTTGATATCACAGTGTTGATGATCAAGAATGAACAAAAATCTTCTCTCTGAGCATGCAAGTCACTGGCTTTTCTGGTGTCTTTCAGCTGGTTAAATTAGCAGTCAGCTGGCCCTTAGCTATGTCCACCAGACCACCAAACCTTTTATTTTCCCAAGAGCAAAATGTACTTGCCCCAGGCAATCAGACATGGATTCTGTCCTGTCCTGCCTTTTGTAATATCATTTAATTACTTCCTTTGTTTTCCTTCTGTGAAAACACTTTCCACTTAGTGTGAATTTGTACTTGTAACGTTATAGGTAGAGGCTGGTCAGTATTGTACATTTGTTATTTCAACTGAGAGAAGTCTACATGCCTGTGGAAAGGTAAATCTCAGTCGCTCTTTAATATTATTTCAATCTGAACAAAGCTGTTAATAGCAGATACAGCTGTAGTTATTATCATGAGTAGTTCTATCATAGCAGAGCTCTGATTGCCCAAATGCTAAGCAGAGCAACATACTATCCTCTAGGAACAGAACCACATGCATGCATAGAAATAGAAAACCTTCACCTTTTTTAACATGGTCAACATGGCTAGTGGCATGGATTGTAGGTGTGTACACCCTATGATTATTAATGATGACGAAAAACTGTCACTCAACATGGCAGCCATCAGGGTTGTAGCTAAGAAGATTATTCAGAATTTCATGAATATTTTTGATAACCTAAGAACATTTCTGATCTTGCATGTAGTCCCAAGGTTGTGTGTTGTCAAACATAACACTGTTACCAGACTATTCCTTGTTTGGAAAAATGGGTGAAGCATATTGTCATTTGCATGGAATCTCTTTTTTGAGCATCATTGAGTAGGTGTCAGATCAAAGTTTTAAATCTGCAGGCATCATACTCAGGCGTAAGGCATAAGACTTGGTTGTATATACAAATTACTGAGTGTTTTCAGTTAAGAGGTCCTTAAAGAAGAAAAAAATTGTAATAATTTTTAGTAAGTTCTTGAAGGAATCCTCTGCAGCCAAAATTGATAAAAGGTACACAAATTTGAAAAAAAAAAATAACAAGCAAACGTAATACTTAAAGTATTTGAATTCAAAATGAAGTCTACAACAGTTCATGGATAAGGGGCGTGTGTTTTTTATTTCCTGTAGGGCAGCTATGGTCGTCTTGGCCTTGGAGATTCTGCTAATCAGGCACAGCCAAAGAGAGTAGAAATCCCCACAGACTCTGGAGTAAAGATGGTGTCTTCATCCAAAGGGTCAGATGGACACACATTGGCTGTAACAGTTGATGGTCAATTGTTTAGCTGGGGGGATGGTGAGTATTTTTTCCTCTTTGGACAGTCTTGCCCCCACAAAATAATAACTAACTTGAAGACATGTACCTGGAAGTACTTTTACAGCACATCATTACAGTCAAAACGCCTGAAGTGTTCCGCCTAAACAATTATTAATGTATTCATTAATCCAGAGCCGCTTCAATTCTTGGCTTCAAATTCATTCTTGTCCCCAGAGCCCACGATCCTTCTGGCCTGTGGTTGGGATCGAGAGCTCTGGCCGGACCCGATTTTCTGAGCATGCGCAGAGTATTCGTTTCGCATTCTCAACCAATCAGATTTGCTAGATTTGACGGGAAGTCCGTGACTCGCGGACTTCTGGTTTTGGACCAAACCAGAGCTCTCGATCCCAACCACAGGCCAGAAGGATCATGGGCTTTGGGGACGAGAATGCTTCAAATTTCGAAAAGTCAACTGAATATTGTAATCGTCCAACTGTAGCGTCCATTTGAATATCGAATGTTGATTGGACTAATAACAAAGTGTTCAAAATACGGAAAATATTTTCAGGATAACCATCGGAATGATTTTCAACTACTGGCACACTGACTTGTACAGCACATTTTCCCAGGACATTAATCGACTCTTGTACCAGTGACAAAGGACTTCGATCCCCAGACTACAAAATGGGATGTTGGCAGGAGTCAAAATCACACATGCTCTCTATTCTAAACTTCGAAAGTAGGGTAACACATCGGGCTGTATTTTGCGCTACTCTTATCGCGCCCATTGCAGGCGCGATTTGCCATTTTTGCCTTTTTGGGCAAATTTTGCTTTTTGCCTATATCGTGCCCATAGCTCCTTTTTGCGGTTTTTGCTTTTGCCTTTCGCGCCAGCAAAAAAAAAACCCGCGCCCTTCTGGCTTTTTGCGTATTTTGCCTTTATTCCGAGTCCAGCAAACTGAGTTGGTTCAATTCCAAATGAAAGCTTGCTTATATAACCATAACATATTTCTTAAATTTGATTGCTTGTTTTACATTAAACTATGCTTGATAAAATGGCAGGCAAACTTTATCACGAATGAATGCCGTTTATGATTTTTATTACAGGGCTCGAAATTGCGATCACTATGGTCGCCGGCAATGCGACTAGCTTTTTCTCCTTGGCGACTAAAATTGTTGTTTAGACCTGAATTTTGCCTGATTTAGAAATACAATAAAGCATTTAAGTTAAAATAAACATCTTATCTTGTCCTGCTTTGCATTCGTCGTAAAAGAATGTGCCAAATCGCTTAAAAAAGCCACATTCCCTCCAAACTTTACGGACTCCTGTTCCCAACTGTATTTTCTGCGACGCCATTGGAGTTTCTCTCTTGGAACCGTGCAGGAGCCGCACTGAGAATTTTGCAAAAAGACCGCTGAATGATAACGATTTTGAGAAGAAAAGATAAGCTTTACGTTCAAGGGTAATCAAGTGTTTACATGAACCTTGGAGAAAATTACAATTTATAGTTTTGTTGATTTCGTGACACGTGCTTACGGCTTAGAAGTGGTTGCCTAGCACGTGATCGAAATCTGCCCCTGATCAAATTTCTTTCCAGGATAAAAATAGCTGCGTTGGGAACAAAAATGCTGTGTTTATTTCTTAAGTTTAGCAATTTTCTGCGAGCATTTTTTAGTTTCTCTGTACAAAACTTAACTCAACAACGATATATTTATTAGAACTGTAGAAATTGAACACGGAAACTGAGAAGTCGCATATTTCTACCGCAAAACGAAGCCAGCATTTTTGATGCTAAAATCTCTGTTTTCAGCGGAACATGCAAGTTGGGCGCCACCGCGCGAAATGAAAAGTGTTACATTAATCATCAAGTCACGCACACCACACATTCGACAAAGATAATTTTTATTATCAACATAGTCTTGCCTCACTCTTGGTAAAAGATTGCAGTTCAGGAACGTTCACTCCTATTTAATGTGTTAAGTACTATGGACCGCCGTCACCACCAAAAATACAACGTTGCAAACAATTTAGAATCAATTGAAACGGTCTAAAATAATGTTATTTTCAAGAAGGTCCAAATATTTCAGAAATGATGAAGTTAAAATGCACTTAGACAGGTGTCCTGCGTTCTAGTGGAAAACTCAACTGGTAAACGGTTTAGACAATGTTGAACTGATTGTCTAGCCCTCGACCACAAAACGGTACAAGGCAGACAAGGCAAAAATAGCTCGGACATGAAAGGCAAAAATAGCGCGGGCATGAAAGGCAAAATTAGCACGGGCATGAAGGGCAAAAAAATGCGCGATGCCGGAGGCGCGATTGGCAAAACGCAAAATTCGCGCAAAAGGCAAAAAAGGCAAAAAGTGCACTAAATGTGCAAGCAAAGGCGCGATAAAATGACAAAGTTTTGGATTCAAAAACGTGGTCTCACGCTAGTTTTTTAATCATATTTTTTTGACAAATACAATCACAAATTACCGGTAAAGAGTCCCACCATTTAAAAGTAAAATTTAGGTGCACTTTCGATACACCTTCTTGAATTGAATTGTTTACACTAAGAAGTTGAAAATTAAAATAATGCACTTTACGTTTTGGTCAAAAAATGGGGGGGAAAACGGTACTTTTTGCCTAATGTGTTTTCGGAATTTTGTTACTGTTCTTCTTATAAATCTCTTTCAGACAGAAAATTTTGCTTTTTGGGGTGCACATAGATGGAAGTTTAATCCTGCGAAGTTTTACGACCACTGCATTTAAGAATGACGAGAAATAATAAGAAATCTAGCGTGAGACCGTTTTTGTTACACAGTTCGGCAATCAACATTCGATATTCGAATGGACGCTATGGTTGGATGATTACAATATTCAGTTGACTTTTTGAAATTTGAAGCCAAGAAGGGAAGCCGCTCTGGATTCATGAACTCATTAATCATTGTTTAGGCGGAACGCTTCAGGCGTTTTGACTGTAAGGACGATGCTTACAAGTACCTTTAATAGTGGGCACAATGATGTTCTGCACATTACACAAGGTATGGTTTACATGTCATGTGCAGCCTAGGGTTGAAATTGACTAAAATGATTTTAATTAGCAAACGTTTCCTGTTACTTCCCTTAAATTGGGAAGCAACTAAGCTTATATTGTTTGTTTAATGCTATATAGAAAATGAAAGTATCCAAACCATCAGTGACGTGTCAAATTTCTGTAGGTATGGTTTTGCAAATCCAGTCACACACAATTGTATAAATTATTGCAAAACCTGTTTTGGGTACTTCCTAACACAGAGCTTATGTGATCTGCCATGATTGCTTTTGCACATAGTGAGAGGTATACATTTAAATTGCCATTTTACTGTAATGCCAGTAAAATATAGTTAATGGAATGTGACATGCGTATCTTTAGGTCTTTCATGGCGGCACAGCCTTCAATAAAACTATTGTGTGGTCAAGCTCCAAAGGTCGTTTAACTCGAGACTCATTGTATATTGGGTTTAAACATTATAGCTTTGTTACCTTTAATATCTTTTAAGGATTCATGACATTGGCCTAAAATCTTAAAGCACAATCATGGTGATGTTTTTTCACTGCAATGCCAATCTGTTCTGTAGTACAGCTCATTCTACTGGCTATTTTGTAGACGTTAGTCTAGCTATATAAGCTGAAACAAGCTGTTCAGAGTTCACTTTAGTGTTCTGTTGTACAGCGCAGTTAGTACTTGTTGTAAACTATCATCAATTTTTTATGGCTCCATGCCTTCGCTGTGCTTCCCAGACGAAAAGAATCCCCATCATAGGCAAAGACCTTTCGGGCCTCTATAGCAAGTTTTAAAACTTTGGTTTGGAGCTCTAAATCTTCCTGTCATGGGCTCCAAAAGGCAGCTTCAAAACCATATAAAGCGGGCCCTGCCGGGTAACTCTGCCAAACTATGCAGCAACACAGCTAACGGCAAACACAGAAACGGATGTCAAGCCGGTCGCACATCAATGCTTGACCTGGCTGATCAACCAGAAGAAATAATGGTGATTGGCGTAACACGGAAGAGACCAAAACCTTCCCTATCTGGCAAAACAGTGCTGCAATCACAAGCCACAAACAGGAGCAAGAAGACAGCACCCTGTCAGACTATGTCTTGCTGTTTTCCAGCGAGGTCATGATCGAGTCCAATCTCGAGATTGACACTAACAGACCACAGACACTTTGTTCAATTCAGCTCAGGGTTCTGCCATTGAAGAAATCGTGTCATGTTCCGTCCCTACTGGGAGCGGCATTTGTGGCTGCCACAGCGACTTGCCAGATTGATTTATCAAAGTCCTGAGTTGTTGGTCCTTAGATTGTTACCAGCTTTATATTATAACTCCACAATCTACATTAGAGTCTGTTGCTCCTAGGATGGCTGCCCTTTCAGGGTGCTTCTGGCCAACCTAGCTTCTTAGTGGTTTTCATTTGCTTGGGGGATGCATTGCCTTGCATGTATCAGTGGTGGTTAAGTCTGCGCAGCGACTTCCTCCAGCTTATTGACTCTGTTGCCTTTGAATATCGCCTGCTAATGGATACTTTTGTCCGATCCAGCACGTCATGCTGTTTTGCATTCAGCTTGTGGTGTTGGGGAAATAACTGAGGTTCGTTTGTCATGCAGTAGCTGGAAGTTGTACAGGCTAACCCAATGCAAGGCCGCAACATTGTGCTGCAGTTTTTGGGTTTTGTTAAGGACCATTGACATTAATGACAGGAATATTACATGTCCATTAAACCTAGAGTTATTGTTTTTGGTAGTGTTCTCTGTGCATGAACAGCTGTTTGTTTTTTTAGAAATATGACATTGTCAGATTTATCACTTTTTGTTACCTTCCCAGGGGACTATGGAAAGCTTGGCCATGGAAACAGTCAGACACACAAGGCTCCAAAACGTATTGAAGGCAACTTATCTCACAAGGTAATCATTATTGTTCAAGACAGTATTGAAAATGTTAATTTATATTACAAGTTTAATTTTTAGAGTTAGACTGCTGTTTAGAAACAATCACTCAAACATTTCTTAAACCTGTTGGCAAAGAACAATAATTAATAAGGATAAAATATTTACCAAACTGTCTTAGTAGTACAGGTATTTCTTAGTGCATAGTGTTTAGTAGCCTTGTATAAGCAGGTGACCTTCTTACTTTGATCTGAAACAAAAATTAATGCCAATAATGTATGTACTGTTATTAATTTGAGTTGTTGTTTAAGCAGGCCATCTGATAGGGTGCGGAAAAAAATGGAAAATTATGCGGAAATTTTCAGCAATATTATGCTGAAGAAAGTGACGATTATGTGGAAAAGACGCCAGATTATGCGGAAATTTCTAAAATAAATAAAACTGTTCCCTTAGCTTTTTTCAATGTATAAAATACACTTTAAAGTCTTACCAAGAATTTTAATCCTTTATGACATGTTTGACCTTTTGCTACCATTCATGGACAGGTATTTCTTCGTTAAACGCAGTTTTTCTCTAGTTTGTTCGAAGCTTAGTAACCAGGCATTAAATCGAACGAGGAAAACTGGACACTGGAAGTCCCAAACTAGAACCCAGGCCCATCAAAGATGCATAGAACGCCTGGAGGTTTAAAATTGTTTATGAACAAAAAGGCATGTTTTTCGTCGCTGTTTTACAGTGAAAAACTTCTTTAAAACGATCACTCTCTTCGTTATTTTTGCTTCTGATGATGGAAAGCAGCTGCTTTCTCGCTTATATGTAGCAATTTTCTAGTTTTATGTGGAAAAATGCCCCAAGGATGCGGAAGTAGGCGAATTATGTGGATCCGCACCACCACATCCTGTCAGATGCTCTGTTTAAGAAATATTTCATAAACGAGGGCACGTGTTTCATCAGGGTTTCCAAACAAGAGAAAACTGATGAGTGCTTTTATTGTTTTCGGGTGTTTGGAAACCCTGATGAAACACAAAGCCCGAGTTTATGAAATGGCTTCTCAAAAGGACCTTATTTAATAGCAATTAGCATAAAGACAGAGAGAATATGTGAACAGTCAGTGGTTGTTTTCTTTTGTTTCATTAGCGCATGTACATAGTTGTTAGTCAGTGTTATGAAAGGTGTTTTGTTTTTTCACAACTCCAGTATTAATTTTAAGAAGCAGTCACACTTTGCACCAGCATTCTCATTTGCAATTTTGAGAAATAAGGGAAGCAGCTACGGAAAAGTCTTCCCAGTTTTGACCACTGAAAAGTTGCAAAGAGGAAGTTTCTTTGTTTGAACTTTCAAAGCCTAAAAGTACTCAGTACAAAGATAAGTGGGCTGTCAATGTTTTCCAAAATTGACAAGCTAGGCGCAAGAAAAAATTCCTTTACTCAAGCTGAAGGGGTGTGTTTAAAGATTATGATGTTCACTGGTGCAAAGTTTGGTTAAGTTTGGCAATGCAAGGCGCCCATCGAAATATATTTTATTTCCAATGCGCACAATATAAGGAAAAGTGATTCCAAGCGTAGTGACATACTTTTTTGGCCATGACCTACCGAAAGGCTTGTCTTTGCCTAGTCTACACTTTCCACAAACCCTCGGTGTTTGACTTATTTATTTTCAAGCTGGAGAGTTCACTGAATTGTTCGAGGAGATCAAATAAGGATGCCGCAGATAACTTGTCGCAGATAAAAGCGGTGGTGTCATCAGCATACAAGCTGAGTTTGGTAATCTTGTTCCCATTTTCAAGGCCATTGATAGATTCAGAGATTCTAATCTGATAAGCGAGTGGTTCTACTGTAAGAATGAGGAGCAGTCCTGAAAGAGGGCATCCCTGTCTTACTCTACTTTATAAAGCAAAAAATTCTGAGGAGTAACCATTGTTAATAACACAGCTTGGGATGTTCTTGTAGAAAGTATGAATTTGATGTCAAGCACCTTAAAAAAGTAATCACATTCTAAGGAGTCAAAGGCCTTTTCAAAGTCTAAAAAAGTATCATACCCACTCTATTTTCATGTTGTTCAATTATATCTGAAATTGTGCAGATAGTTTCGCTGATATATCTACCTTTGATGTATCCTGTCTGATCCCGCTCTATCAAATGTGGAAGAACCTCTAGACGCCTTGTGATACATTTGGTAGCTAGTTTATAATCTACATTTAAAAGAGTGATAGGGCACCAGTTTTTAAGCAGTAAAGGGCCTTTATTCTTTTTTGGGATCAAGGAGATGATGGAAAGTTCACTGAAAAAGGCACTGTAATTGAGGCTGTTGATCAAAGGGCTAGAAAAATCGTTCCAAAAGCGAAGATAAAACTGAGCCAATAGACCACGGTGCCCGGAGTTTTATTATGTTGAAAAGTTTTAAGCGCAGTGAGGCATTCTTCTGCAGTAATTGTACCCTCACAGAGGCTTTGTTTTTCATTGTCGAGTTTAGCGAGTAAGGATTTGTGCTCAAGGAAGGTCAAGGGGCATGTGGTAGATGGTTGGTTTTGAGAGGAATAAAGCTGATTATAAAAGTTTATAATCATGGCACCTAGCGAACACATGGCTCAAGTCCTCTTCAAAGAAAGTTTTCTGTAACCACCATGGCCACCCCTTCTTCAGCATTAGCACAACGGGCATGGAGACGATGACAATCACCAATCGCAGTAAGACCAAGATGTGAAAGCTCCTCATCAGACAACTCGGACACATTTTCAGGCTCAATTTTTTCGGAAGCAAATTTCGGAATAAGAGACTCAAGTTTAAGGTCCTTCAGAATGCTCTCTTTAATATCTTTTTTCCTTCCATGAGCTAATCAGAATTGTCTGTTCCTGCCATTTTGTTGTCTTCAACACTGGGGAACTGGGACCATCTAAAAACCGGTCTAACCAGTCAGTGATAGCGAGTAAGCCTGGGTACCAGAGCTTGGTATCGCAAGTGAGGTCTAGAAGACATAAAGACGAAACCACATTATGCAATGATCAAACTACATAACAAAGATACCAGACCACATAACAGTGTAACCACATTACATCATGGTGAGCGCATAAAGACATAATGAAGAAACCACAAAACCTAATGAAGTGACTACAACA
Source organism: Platygyra sinensis (assembly GCA_019787425.1). Taxonomy (NCBI): domain Eukaryota; kingdom Metazoa; phylum Cnidaria; class Anthozoa; order Scleractinia; family Merulinidae; genus Platygyra; species Platygyra sinensis. The sequence continues at coordinate 18,425 of JAHPZR010031156.1, forward strand.
CATAATGAAGAAGCCACATAACATAATGTAGTAACTGCAACACATAATGAGGAAACCACACAAAAAGTGATAAACAACCACATAAGAAAGTCATGGCTTTTCATATTCCATTCTGACTGCAATTTTTTAATCACTTTTATTTAAAAGGGAAATCAGCCTCCAGTTTTTTAATATTTTAATCTTTAGTTGTTTTGGAGATCGCGTAAAAAATAATTTTATTTCAAGCCATTGGGAGATGAATAAATGACGGTAAAGAACTTAGAGTCGTATACTGTAATTAAAATTTGATTTAATTTTTTGTGCGTATTTACAGTACAACCTAACCTAGATGTCGATGTCAAAGAATGTTCCTTGTATCGAAAAACGTACAGATCACTTGAATATACAGTAATTAGTTTCAAATGTCAATTGATTAGATCAAAGGTCCACTGTACAAACAAAACATTACATAACGAGTTGCTAAAAAACGTAAAAGTTCACGTGGGTCCGCGTGTAAGGTGTGCGAAGAATCTGACAATGACCATATATATGCTCATAAGTTTAATTAAAGCTATCTGCCATAAAATGCCCAATCATCTCCCAGAAGAATCTATAACATTCTGTTGTAAGTCTCTGTTTGTGCATACATTAAAGGTTGTGAGTATGGTGACTGCTGGATATAGACACAGTGCTGCAATCACAGATGATGGATGTCTTTACACTTGGGGAGAAGGAGACTATGGAAGACTAGGTATTTTTATTTCTGTTGGATGAAATATATAAGTTATGCATAATTAAGTATTTTTGTTTATATATTAAATCTGTTAAACTAAAGTAGTCGTAAAATCTAGATAAGTGACTCAATACTGACTATACAAAACTCAGAAAGTGGTAACATAAATGGTTTGAACCTAGGAGTGTTAGTATTATATCAAACAATCAGATTAAGAACTCGAGATTTCTATCACATGATAGTTGACAAGGGTGTAGCCGGAGTCAATTACATTCCTAGAAATCGAGAGCAAATGATCTAAATTTTGTTCTAGTTTAGATCTAGTAGCCGTTTAAAACTTTACCTAAGTCCTCTTCACAGACACTTCAAAAACTCCAAGAAGCAGCCATCATTTTGTTACTAAGGGCACACAACTGTGCTACTCACTATCTATCATAGAATAGATAGTGAGTAGCATAACTAATCAGAGAATGGCATTCATGATAGAATATTTCGAATAGTTCGAATATTTTGTCCTGTCGCTCGCAGTCCGTAAAAACAAATGGCAGTATACAGATGGTTGATAAGCCAAACACAACTCCTATTGGTCAAGATATGGAAACTTTGACCTTCAAAGCCTTGCTTTATTTAAATGTAGCTCTGTAGACTGTTTTGCGTGGTGTATATTTCATTGTTCAGCTTGGTCCGTCCAGCTTGGTTACCCCGCTATAACGAATATTTTTGCTGTTAACCAGATAATTCGTTATAACGGGGTCTTCGCTATAACGAAGACCCCGCTATAACGAACATTTTTTTTGGTACTGTGGCACTTCGTTATAGCGGGGTTTCACTGTACATTAATTTTCAAAACTCAAATGAAAATCTTAACATGAACTTTTAATCCGAGCGGGTTTGCTTTTCCCTTTTTAACTCGTGAAGCGCATGCGCGAAACGAGTTATCGTGAGTTGTGGGCAAATGTGTCGCTCGATGGGCTGTAAACTTTATGCAAATGAGGTACACTCGTGGCTTAGTTTTAAATTGCTGTCTATCTTTAATTAAAATAAGCTGTTTTAAAGGTCTAAATTAAAAGATATATTAAAGTTAACACTCGGCTACCGAAGTCGTAAAATCGATGAGCAGCACAAGTTCTCACTGGATGCTAAATTCATATGGATGGTTGAAGTACGGTTTTATGGTATGGTAAATGCGCATATTAGCGAGTGAAATGATATAAACACAGAGTTATTTTATTTTGTATCGCTAAAAATAAAGGGAAAAAAAGAGAAAAAAAAAGAAATAAAAAATATCGGCCCACACCCGGAGTTGATCGCGGTACACTCGAACGGTGGAGATACTCAGTACCACTGAGCTATATCAACATTATATGCACACCCTCGAGAAAATAAACATACTAATTAGTATCAACCATATTAAAGACCCCAGACAACTCAGCGGGCTCGAGTCTGTACGAGGATTTTCTGGGGCTAGTTTGTCCTTCACCAAACGACTGTCAGTGAGTATATTTGGTGTTTGTGGATTTTTCGGACACTTGGGAGTGCCTTTTTTAAAGCCTAGAGGTCACGTGTTCATTCGTCGGCAAATAGACTTGCAACGTTTGTTTTGAGGGAAGGTCTTTATGGTTTGTTTTGCACCGGGACTCTTCGTAAGCTACACACAACACAGTTAAGCCTAAACAAGATGTTTTGTTCAAGGAGCTTGATTTCGAAGAAATCGGAGCGAATCAACGTAATAGTTAAAGAATACATTAATCGTTGCGATCACTGACTGGATCTGGAGAGAGTTTAACATTCACCATTACGGGCCGTTTGTGTTGGACGTTTTTCCGACATGGTGAAAGAAAAGTTGTTGACACAGTTTGTCTTGTTATTTTTCCTTTGATTTCCTTGAAGAAAGACCAGGTGTCCAGCCTGAACGGGAAAGGAGTCAAAGCTGTAGTTTTGGGGCCAGAAAGTTCTGACACGAAAATTAAGGATGCTTTTGAAGGTAAATACAAAGTCCGTGTGTTTGCTAAGTCGGTGTTCTGTCAAGTGGGTTTTGAATACAGACCGCGAATTTAAAATACAAACAACGAGTAAAAATTCTCAGCAATATTACACAACAAAACATTTAATAAGAGATTTATTATCCAACACGCCAAATTGGTATGTTCGTGTGAGCGAATTTCGTGGATATTTATTTGCAGGGAATGCATGATAGAAGTATGTGAAGCAGAACGGAATTGGCACGGGAAATCCAGCTAACTGATTGGTCAACGGCAGGAAACCTGTCAAACTGGTCCTCTGGAGTACAAATACTGCGTGATATTTGTACTCATCTTAAGCGTTATTTGTACTCTGCGAAGTGCAGTTGGATAATAAGGTTTATTACTCTCCTTACGGTGGCTCTGAAATATATCAAAAAAATTCCAGGGAATTAGGGGTAGGCTGTGAATCATTACGTCACACCCAGATTTTAAATTTGAATCCGAGCAAGTGGAACGAGTCGATTTCATTTTATTGAAGTTAAAGTCTACTTTTGGCAAGTCTAAGTGGAGGCGTTCATGCAGCATGTAAACATTAACTTTAAATGGCACCCTGGAACTGAGCTCTTTCCTGTGGATACTATAGGCAACTTGTTCATTCTATATTCTTCATTATTGGCATACTACATTGGTTACGTGAGTTGGAAGTCTTTTCCTCTCTGTTTGCTTAATTTTCTCTAACTTCCCTTGACAAAGGAAAATAACCTTTGTTTCCTTGTCGCCTTGTTGCAACTTGGAATGAAAATATCGCCTAGACTTTGCATTTCACTGAATGTTTACATCGGAAACTTCCATCAAAAATGTCTTGAACATGGCCTTGTACAATCCTTATAAGCACAAGATGACAAGTCCAGTTTGCAACAAAACTTAAAACTAGTTTCTGTTTATCTCATTTGATAAAGAGAGAATGATTAATGTTTTCATTAAGACAGTATTGCCTTGATTTTTCAATATTTCCAATGTTCACTTTTTAACCACATTTGCTGCCAACTATTTCTTGGTGAACCAGAAGCAAAAATGAAAAATGTTTAAAACATTACATCGTCCACCCTTGTCAAATGTATAAGCATGATCGTTTCAGTTGTAATGCCTTCTTATCCAACTATTACTTTTTTTCTTTGGTACGTTATGAGTGAACACTGAACCACTGCTCGTACTCTTAACATGAAAATCAGCCACAATATTCCCTAAACCAAATAATATTAAACATAATCCAAAAATATTTCAATTCGTTTGTTTACTTCACGAGTTTGCTCACAGAGCACTTTGATTCTTATTTTGGCTTAGTTACCTTATAATATTGCCAATGATAAAACAAATTGCCGATTCGAAAAGCCTAGAGTAAATATATCAATATTGATAGCTTTGCAGGTCTGCCAGAACGCGGTCGATTTGCCACAGCGGTAATCCGAAGCTTCTTCAATCTTAATGATTCGTGTAACGCTTGAAAAGCTGACGACCAAACCTTTTTTTTTAGGGACCTCAATATCCCAACTGGGGGAGACCTTGTTTGTCAAGGAGCTCAATTCGAGTTCTCGTTTAATTTCGACACTTTCGGCATGATGACAAGTGCTTGGAAGCGAATAACGTTACTTGAAGTGTGTTGCCTGCTGGCTATTCACTACGCGTCACTATGGTAACACACAAGACCACCTTCACAGGGACTGGGGTGAGCAGGAAAATCGTTTTGTTTTATACAACATACATGGCATTCAAGCAACAGCTTTTCGCTCGAATCAACTTGTTTAAAAAACAAACAGTATTGCTTTTTACTTTTGGGATCAAGCCCACTCTTAAGTACTTCTTGGAGACTAAAAAGGTAAGTTGTTAACAGTAGTTGATCAATTAATTTACAACTTGAACAAGGAAACGCGCTTTCGCGGAGTTTCACTCTAGCGAAACAGAGAAATTGAGAAGCGAGTTTCATATTTTCTTCACAGCGAACTTTGCTCGAAAGCGCTCAAATCTTCCCAGGAAAGTTCGCTACAAACTTTCACGAGGAGCGAATTGTCGCGCGAAAGATCGCAGCAAACTACCGTGCACTGTGAAATATCGCTCGAAAGATAGGGCCGTTCATAATGATACAGTACCGCTCAGAAATAAGCGAACTTCGCATACGCAGTCCATACGCGCCCACGCGCATACGCGTATGTCAATACGCGTATACGCGTATGACTATACGCTTATACGCATATACGTATACGCGTATAGGTATTTCTTTGTTATTCACCTCTAACTGTTTCTTTTGTGAAGTATCGTTGGACAAAACAATGACTAGTTTTGTTAGGAAAACTCAAAAAGCGAGAGCCGTTCGATTACAGCCAAATTTGCATCTTGTAAAAAACATCTTCAATGAGGCTATGGTATTTCCAATGTAGTTCCCTTTGAAGATTTACCAATTAGCCACCGGTCGAGTAATTATCACTGCCTACTTGCAACGACTGCTTGGTTTTCTCCCTGTTTAGGAAAAGAATATCATCCGCTAAGCATACATTTCATTTTACTGTGAAGTTCACGGGAGACACTCTGATAAAGTCTAGCAATGCCGTGTAAATAGTGTCACAGCGGAAAAGCTGCGTCACGATCTTTTTATTGCAGTATATCCAAACGAAATGCTGTGTTTGAACAATAAGCTTTCTCCCACCCCAAGGAGTTTTGATTCAGAAAGAAATGGTTCGTTCGTGGAACAACCTTCGCGACACATTTCGTTGGCTACTATTCTTGCTAAATAAAGCGCAAGTTTGTAAACAACACGTCACTTGCTTTCAGTTTAAAAAGCGTTGTTTTCACATCTAAGTTCATAGCTTTAACAAGAGTATCACCAAGTATTGTGAAGCAAATTGACTAAAGTTGTCATTCACGGTAAACATAAATTATGAGCCAAGATTCTCAATAACTTTGTGCTGCTGTTGACGTGTTCTGCTGAGCCGCTTTTGCGTTGCCGGAGAGGAAGTGAAGTAAAATATCTCGGTTGTATTTGGCGTAAATCGGTGATTTTAAACGGTGGAACGATCTATATCCGTAGAAACGATGTATTATCGGAGTTTTTACCATGCACCGTGAACATTTATTAACTATTTAATTTCGCACGATAAAGTTTTTGCTTTCGGCACGCGTTGGCGAGTCGCTTGCTAATTGTCTATCGATTTTAAGCGTCATGGCAAGTAGTCAAAATAATGATATTTTCAGTTCTATTTGGCATAAATCGGCGGTTTAAATGGTGAAATGATCCCTATCCGCAGAAACAATGTTTCATTGAAGTTTTTATGATGCGCTGCGATCAGGTATTAACTTTTTACAATATGAAGTTTTCATCTTTCAGCACGCGTTGGCGAGTCACTTGCTAATTCTCTATTGATTTTTAAGCATCACGGGAAGTAGTGAAAATAATGATATTTTCAGTTCTATTCGGCATAAATCGGCGATTTAAACGGTGAAATGATCCCCATCCGCAGAAACGATGTTTCATTGAAGTTTTTATGATACGACGCGAACAGGTGTTAACTTTTTTGCAATAGAAACTTTTCAAGACGTTTATCTTTCGGTACACGCCGGAGGGTCGCTTGCTAATATTGTCGACTGAAGCGTCGCGTGGCAAGAAGTGTAGTGAAAATTTTGATGGCATCTCTGGTTCTATTCAGCATAAATCGGTGATTTCAACAATGAAATGATCTCCATCTGCAAAACAATGTTTTATCGAAGTATTTATGATGCACCGTGAAACTTTGCTGCCTTGAATTTTGTCGACAGGCAACGGCTAGTTGTTTTTGTCTCTGCCATTTTTCGAAGCGTCACGACAAGATGTGAAATGGTTCTGTTTGGAGCAAGATGAAGTCAATGATTAAAACCAACGGTAAAATTTTCTGACGGAAACCCGACTACAAGTTTTTCCGGATATGTTGTGCAACGAGAGTTTATTACAATAAAATTATTGTAACGCCACAGAACACATTCTATCTAAAAAATTTCGTGAAACTGTGGCTAGTGCTACTGTATTTGGCATGTAGCGATTTAGTCAGCCCATATAATCCCAGTATTACTGGGCCATTGAAACAACATTCAACTACAGTATTACAAAGAAAGCAACAATAAGCTAGCTCATAAATACTAATGAGCATACGCGTATACGCGTATGGCCATGCGCGTATACGCGTATGGGCATACCCGTATATGCGTATAGGCATTCGCGTATTTCGTGTATGTTTTGGTTCGCTTATTTCTGAGCGGTACTGTAGGTGCTGCGAAAATGCGGCGAACTATCGTGATTTTTCAAGGAAATATCGCGTGGAGCGAAATTTCTTTGAAAAGCTCTGAAAAGCCAGGAATTTTGACGAAATTCATTTGCATTACTTTTGCACAATGCCGTAGTAACAAATACTGGCGTGTGGGAGGCACGGTGGCCTCATGGTTAGTGCGCTCAACTCCTGAGCGAATGGTCCGGGTTCAAGCCCTGGCCGGGGATGTTGTGTTCTTGGGCAAGACACTTAACTCTCAGAGTGCCTCTCTCCATCCAGGTGTATAAATGGGTACCAGCAAAATGTTGGGGAAACCTAACAAATTAGGGGGGGGAGTGACCTGCGATGGACTAGCATCCCGTCCAGGGGAAGTAGAAATACTTCTAGCCGCTTCATGCTACAGAAACCAGGATAAGCTCCAGCAGCAATGAGCCAGTCGTGGTCCCAAGGCTTCACACACACTTGCATACACTTAAGAACACAAGCTTTATGCCAAATAGAACCAGCGATGTTTTTGCTGCGATGCTATGCAAAACAAAAGTTCATCTGCTGCAAATTGCATAATCGACTCATCAACACGTGCCGCTAGACATCACATAAACCTTATTAGAAATTCCTGTCTTCAAAGATATAGCATTTCAGCATTAGATGAACGATTCATGTTGACTAGGACTGGGGAAATTTTTAGTGTTTGCGTTGACGCTTCAGAGAAGTATAAAGTTTGTTAAGGTTAGCAACTCGTCGACGTGTGCCGCCAGACAGAACTTTCCCTGGCAGAAAAAATTAAAACTAATGCAAACGGCCATCTCAGAAACCTTGATAAAAACTCCTGTCTAATAGTAATTTGGCATTTGAATGAATGATTTTTGCCATGTAGAACCAGAGATTAAGTTTTTCGAACAATAATTTCTTCTGCAGTAAATGTTTGTGTTAGCGGTTATTGCAGAGCGAAAAAATGTAGACGACTGCATTCCGAGTTAATGAAAATAGCTACAGTATCAGGATTGAAAAATTATGGAGGGTTGTAGTTCATTCCTGGGTTCATCCGCACTGAGCAAGATTTGCAAAATCAGCTCTTTGAACCCACGCGTGATTGCATGAATTAAAACGCATGTAACTCTTCTTGTAGTTTAAGGAGATTTTAAACCTTACTTGGCTATTTCTATGAACTATTTCCTTTCCTTCGCAAATTGTTGTTGAAAACAATCAGGTTCTCAGATGACGCAAATTTGGTGCCTAATAATTATGACTATGTACGTTTGATGCATATGTTCGTTTGATATGAATCAAGCGAACAATCAGTGCAGACATGTATCTTCTGTTACTCGGTCCCATCAATTTGCCAGTGAACTGCAGAGCAACAATCGTTACACATACAGTAACCGGTTTCTTACGTGTGATATTTGCCATACTAAATGCTTCAGTGATTCCCGAGAGAAATGAGAAACGTCTCGAGAGAAACGAGACCCGTCTCGCGAGAAACGAGGCGAGAGGTGATAACTTACATTTGAGTGGTACTGTATGTTTGTTTCATCATTTGGCCTCATAGAAAAGCCCCACTGGGGGAGTGGTCAATTAAAGATATTTATTTTTCAAGTTGTTGGTACATTATGTACAAGGTCTTATTTTATTCTTTCGTTTTCAATTTTCTTAGATGCAAATAAGTAACTGTATATTTTCAGAATTGTAAGTTTCTTCTCTGGCCATGTTTGTGCTTATGTGATATTTATTATATTACAGACATGAGAGATTTCCTGGAAAATACACCACTCATTAAACTCGTACGAAACTTTATCTGAGACCTGGGTAGAATATTTTCACTACCCTTAGTTGTGAAGATCTCTACTAGTCAGGATCTGTACTAGTAAGGATCACTTTTTCACAGTTTAATGTGCAAGCAGTCAGTTTGTCTATAATAACGAGAAAGAAGAAAATTACTTGGTGGCTTGTTAAAAACAATATTTTACTATAAGCCCTGGCTCTATAGCACTTCTCAGAAGAGAGCTAGGACTGATGATGATGGTGATGATGATGATGACTCCCTGGCTGGGCTCGTTTGTATAATATTGCACATATCTTTGTACCAGTATGTTATATCCTCTCATATTATGATAATGCTGTTTTATTCTGACACATTAACAGAGGTTGTTTTTTTAAAGGTTGTGGAGACAACAATAGTAGGAATGTACCTACTTTGGTCAAAGATGTCAGTACTGTTGGTCAAGTTGCATGTGGCAGTGCTCATACAATATGCATTTCTAAAGATGGATGCACAGTATGGTCTTTCGGAAGTGGCGACAATGGTGAGTTATTTTCAGTTCTCTTATGTTCAAGTTTTCTTTAGTTTTTAAATCCAGAGCAATCAACCAATTCTGGTGTTCTGGTTTTAGTACAGGCTCATTAATCATGATTTAGTCATAGTAGGAAAATGTTGTTTTCATTTGAGTGGCTCACTTAGTGGTGTAGTTGATTGCATCAGTTTTAACCTTAGCACACACATCACATGTAAACCATGCCTTGTGTGATGCACAGAACATGTGCATACTAACAGCAGGGCACTGTCCTTAAAGTGCACCTAACCTCTAAAATTCATGGGTGTTTGAATTTTTCCATGATATTGGAGAAAATTATATTAATAGGCTAGAACTAAAATTTATCTGTACCTGCAGTACATCCTGGCATAGGAAAAAAACTATCATTTTGGGTGCAAAATAGTTTACCACTGAATGAAAGCCCTCCAGGCAACTTGTTTTGGTGAGAGGGCAAGCTTGCTTCAGGGTTGGACATAAGCACTCCCCCACTCGCCCATCAAGTGCAAACCACAGTTCACTGCCCTGTTTGGCTAGTGTGATTTTTCATTACCAAGAAATTAATTAAACTGCAAAATAAACTATTTTTTTAGTCATGGATATGCGAAGCATAGAAACAACTATTTGTTAGGGGACAGATTATGCAAATGTCACTCACTCAGATGTAAACTTTTGGCCGAGAACATGGAGAGTCTGGGTATGAGGTTTTTGTAGACCTCCAAAGTTGAGAGCGCGAGTGGCCATTTTGGTTCTTGTGGTTCGCTTTTGTAAAATTATTTAAAGCTGTGAGAGGTATTAATTTTATTGCTGTGGTGATGTATCGCTCACAAAAGCGCAGCCGGCGAGGTCAAAGAACTGTTACAAGTCAAAGTCAAGAAGTGGCATCGTGTCTACTCAGGTTTACTAGACGTGACTCGTAGCTTTTTTTCTTGGCTAAAGAATTTGATGGCTTTCCTCTTGCTTTCTCTCCTTGCAGAGTCCAAGGTAAGCCTAAGGTAGCCTGTTTCTGTATTGTATTGTTTTATGTACACATTGAAATCTTGGCCGTACTCGTGCCTGTGATTTAAAATTAATTATTTTGTACTTTAAAATTATAAGGCAGCTTACTTCAAGAAAAAAAATTTATATTGCCTAATCTTTTCATTTTGTTGTTCTTCACACTACATTTCTTTTGAATTCTATGCAGTTCGACCAGAGTGAGCATTTCTTCATAAATAGCATACAAGTTACGATCGAGTAAATAAGCCATAAAATTTGAGTGATGGATAGACAAATTAGCATTCAAGGGACTGTGTAGATCTACTTTTTGCAAGAGAGATTTGCTGGCCAATCATGTCAAACTCAAGCAATGTCAAATAGGAATAGTGGCTGGTGATGTATGTATAATCTTAATTTTGTCCTAGAAACGAAACGTGTGAACAACTGGAACAAAAAACTTGAACTAGATATTAATTGTATCTGTCAACAATCATTTTGAATATTTCTGCATAACTAGTGAAATGAACACAAACAATTGCCAAGATAGGAATATACCATTGTGATTTCTGTTTCCAAGAAAGGAAACTATGGCTATTTTTGTTGTGTACATGATGGTCTGGAAGACCCTTTTTACGTATACTTTGTGTTGCATCATGCTGAGAAGACTCCAATGGTTGACTCACGGTGCACTTTTTATCAGGTTGGACTTGTGACATAAAGGCAGGGATTTTAAACATTTATTGCTAATTTATCCACAAAAGGAGAAGTAATGGGTCTACTGTAGACATGTGAAAGGGGTTTCAAGCTTGAAGCTACATGAAAAGGTAACCCTTTTTGTGGAAAAAAAATATGCAAAATGGAAAGTATAGTGACCTCGGGGCAGAGCATCCTTGTGTACACCTTGCTTAGGCCCCTTCTCCCTCCTCCCGGGTAAAGTTACATGGATAATACTTGCAGAGCTCTAAATAAAAACATTCCCTTCACTTTGGTTTCAAATTCGAAAACACTGAAGTTGTAGCAGGGATTTTATGGTAGAGTATCATTTTCAGCAAAACTTTTTCAAGTAGCCCTTCCTGGAAGGGATGGTGAAATCTGTTTAAAATGATTCTTACAGTGAAATATTTGCAAAAATACTTTTCTTTCTATTCTCATTTACCAGCTAGCTAAAATCATATATTTGATCACGTTTGCGATATCTTTTATTCATTTATTCAACTTTGCTTAACTAATTAAAATACTTGTATACATAAAATTATTGTTATTAGGCAGGGAGACCACTACAGCCTAGACAGTAATTATTACAGTGGATCCCTCGTAGAGTAAATTAAAAATTGTGAAAAAACATTCTTGGCATTCTTAAGCTGATTGTCCTAAAATAAATTATGAATGCCAAAACCGTGTGACATACTTTCTGCATAGTTGTAATACAGCCTTTCCATAATGCAACACTTGAATGTTAGCACCACAACTAAATTACCTTGACCCAAAATGCACCGCTGGCTCACTAATATTATACACATAACCAACAACTCTGACTGGGTGTCAATTTGGGACTGGTGATTTTGGTCAACTACCATTTATTGGCTTCCTTATGCAACAGACTGTAGAAATCAACACTACATGTGCATGTAAGTTAATATAATAATAATTATTTTCCAATGTCAGTCAAAATTAATTAATATATTCTATTTCAATTTAAAATTTGTAAGCAGTCTGTACAAACAACCAGTAATTTGATTTTATTAGTTGTCTGGTAACACTGCACATGTAGTACTGGAATACATGAGCTTTCAAAAAGGCTTTCAAAAAAAGAGTCATTTCAAAAGTTATCACCTACAAACTAATCATATATCAAGTAAATGTATGCAGGCAATGTATCCGCAACTTTCTCATAGTTTCCTTTGATTTTTACATAATTTCCGTTTTGCCAATAAATTTGTAAACACAAACTTATGATTGCCCATTGCTTTGGCTCTGTTCTGATGTTGGTGCTCTTGACTGACAACCTGCATTAGATTAAAAGTTCACAAAAAGACTAACTAGATTAATTAATTAAACATAATAAATAAAAATTTCACAAATATCTAGACTGCCCCCTTCCAGTGTCATACCATGTGATATTAAACGACCAGTACTTAGTACCATTATTACTATTATAATGACGATGATGATTATTTACAGTGCTGCGCGCGGTACCGTGAACACCCAGACATTTTTTTGACATTTTTATGACATATTTTTGACGAGTTTGATGCTTGGTAATTGGCAACTGGCCAATCAGGTAGCAGATAATCTTGTAAGGCGGAGTAGATCTCCCAGCGTGATATCCATTACAAAGAGCATGGCAACGTACCAGGTGAAGGTTAAGTACGGGGAGGAAAGATTTAGTACTTTCCTGATCAAGGATATCTCCTTTGCTAGGCTTATGCAGGCGATAAAGCAAAACTGTTCATCGCTTGCACACTTACCCGCTTCAAACATTCGTGTAAGATATCGCGACGAAGACGGCGATATGATCAATCTGTCAGAAGATCCAGATGAGTTTGCTTTCGGTGAGATGCTAAGGAGTGCAAAAGAAGTCAAGGATCGGGACTACGGAAAGATTTTTCTTCAGGCAAGCGAAGTGGATTCACCGCTTCCGAGAAAACTGAGACGAATGGACGTGGAAATGCCGAGTTCTTCAGCTTCCAACGAACTCAAGTCGCTGCAACCGAAACATTTGTCTTTCACACCGACACCTGGCGCACGTCTCGCAACTACAACAGCTCCAAAAAATGTAGAGAAAAGTCCTTTGGACTGCCAGCGACAGGAATTGGAAGAAAATCTTCAGGTTTTGAAAGTACAAATTGCTAGCGCTAAAGAAGAATTGGAGAAACTGAACAGCGAATCCAGACATTTTCAGTCGCTCAGTGATATCCGAGCTCGACTCTGTAATAACTGTCATTGCAGTGGTCACACAATGCTCAAAACCTCCATGCACGGACATCAGTGTGTGTAAAGTAATAGAAAAACATCCCGAACAAAAAATGAAAATCAGCCAACTTCTGCGTGAAATTAGATCTCTGGAAATCAAGGCACAAGAAGAGGAAACCCATTTCAAAGGTTTCACGGCTGCACGTGAGCGCGCAAAATCTTCATTTTTCTTTGTTATGAGGCCTAGATTGAAGGCACAAAACCAAGTAAAGTATGCGAATAGAAGCTGGTTGGATAGGGATCTGATGATTTTGCAAAGAGCGCTAAAAAAGGTTCCTGACTGGTGTGAAGACGAAGACTGGAAACTTCCGATGATTATAGATCAGTACGAGAACTCAAATGTAAGCATCTATTTATAAATGGAGCGTGTCACCACACTCACAGGATAGAAGCAGTTTTTAGGATTGAGCGTTGTTTTTCTCCAGTAAAGTTTAATTACGGTAAACTTAAGTGAACTCAACACCTGTTCCTGCACACTGATTTATTTGGTGAACTTGAGGAATATTTATCAAGGTTAAATAACAACTTACTAACTCTACTTCATAGCGTTGCGAATTTCAGATTTTCGTTCATTTGTTAATTTTTTTCATGTTTCTGGAAATGCTTTACTTCATATGTAGTTATTAGCTAAACAAACCTTTACATTCGCTCTTGTAGTTCCTCTTGTGTTATTAGGTCTGTCAGATATGTCATTTTGCAACTCAACAATGTCAACAAACGGCCAACTGTGTAAATATGATATGTTGTGTTCAGAGATATTATGTAACAGTTTTCTTACTTGAGTTTTCTGATCTGCTTTACAAAAAGGAAAAAAGTGTTTCTCATAAAAAGTATCCACAGTGCTTGAA
>JAHPZR010031156.1:35000-46321 GCA_019787425.1 Platygyra sinensis
ATTGATTTCCCTCCTGGCTCACCAAGGGCAAATCCATTCAAAATCACCAAGTGCTTTGATGGTTAACACTTGGCCCTCTTTTGTTTTACAAAATGTACCCATTTCTTCCTTCTCCTCTTCGCTTCCGGACGATCAACTTCGAAATATGAAATTATGTGCAGCAATATACAGTGCAGCTCAGATATATCCGAACTGCGCATACGCGTATTATACGCGCGTATTTTGCGTATACGCGTATGTCAATACGCGCACATACGCACGTATATACGCGCGTATATGTCCCTTTGTTATGCATTCCCATAAGTTTCTTCATATGAAGCATTGTTGGTCAAACAAGACGTATTTTATTTTTATGGGAATGGAAAATGCTTCAAAGCGAAATTTGCATATTGGTAAAACTTCATACCGATGAATGAAAGCTATCATATTTCGAACTTTTAATCACTTCGTAAATTCACCGGCAAACTACCGTTTCTTTGACACTTGCTTGATCTTAAGTTACGGAAAATGGGAAGAAAATTGAAACAGTCGCTTTAAGTCCCTATTTTAACGCGTGAACTTTATGTTGTTACAAGGAAAGATCTGTGTTTCGGTACGTGTCGGCAAGTTGTTTGCGAAATGTTTATCTAGCGTTCTTATTAAGATCGATCTCCTCGTCGAAAAAAATACATCTCCGGTTATATTTGACACAGATCATTCATTTAAATGGTAAAATGCTCTTTGCTTTACGAAAAAATCGTTTTTTAAAGTTTCTATGGTGTGCCTCTCACGTTTAGTTATTTTTTACTTCAAGGAAAAGTTCTGTTTTTCCGCACGTGTCGGCAACTCACTTCACTTGCGAGATGTTCATTGCCGAAGACCTTGTCAAAAATATTATATCTCCGGTTATATTTGGCACAAATCGTTCATTCAAACGGTAAAATGCTCTTTCTCAAACCAAATAAATGTTTATCAAAGTTTCTGTGGCGCGCTGCTCACATTTTTTTACTTTCTGTGTTTCGGCAGTCGCGTCGGCGGCAGGTCTGTGACTTATGTGATCTTTATTGTCTCAAGCGTTCCGAAGACCTTGTCGAAAAAATTATATCTCCGGTTATATGTGACACAAATCGTTCATTAAAACAGTAAAATGCTCTTTCTCAAACCAAATAAATGTTTATCAAAGTTTCTGTGGCGTGCTTCTCACACTGAGTTGTTTTTTACTTCAAGGAAAAGTTTTGTTTTTCGGCAGTAGCGTCGGCAAGTCTGTGACTTGCGTGATGTTTACTTTCTCAAGCGTCCCGAAGACCTTGTCGAACAACCTCGTTCTCCGGTTATATTTGACACAAATCGTTCATTCAAACGGTAAAATGCTCTTTCTTTAACCAAATAATTGTTTAGCAAAGTTTCTATGGCGGGCTGCTCAAGTTTAGTTGTATTTTACTTCGAAAGTTCTGTATTTCGGCACACATCGGCAAGTCACTTGCGAGATGTTTAGTAAGCGTTCCGAAGACCCTAGCTGTCGAAAAAATATATCTCCGGTTCTGTTTGACACAAATCGTTCATTCAAATGGTAAAATACTCTTTCCCTGACGAAAGTTTCTACGATGCACCGCTCACATTTTGATATTTTTATCTTTCTTCAAGCAAAGTGGTGTGTTTATAATTTCGGCAGGCGTTTCCATGTTTCCAAGTCGCTTTCTTGTACCGTGTTTCCTTGTGTCGAAAAAATGTTTTCTTTCGGTTGTTCGCTCCATGAAGATGGGATTGTTGAAGTGTGTATCCCCAGTAAATTTTCGATTTAACGGCAAAATAATCTCCCGTTTAATAATATTCAGTCAGTTATAATTTTCTGTCAAAGTGCAAAAATAGTTTCAGTTAACATTTGCCAAGTCTAGTCTGAAGACATACGCGCGTATACTGTATACGCGTATTCAAAAGAATGAAAACTCTTTTTTGCTCTGTGGCAAGAAACAATGACCTGTTAAGCTGTGTTAAGAAAGAAGAGACAAAAGGTTAGCTCATACATACTAATGAGGCATACGCGCATACACTGTATACGCGTATGTGCGTATATGCATACGCGTATACGCGTATTGGGCTGACGCGAATTACGCGTATATTTTGGTTCGGATATATCTGAGCTGCACTGTACCTTTAACTTCATCTTTTTGGTTGCTGCAACCAGCGGCAATGCAAACTGTAGACATTTCCTCGAGAAACGAGTAAACGCAAATGAAATTATGTTGATTTCACTGAGATCATGGGAAATAGGTTCTGGAATTGACGTCACTAGTCCCATTCCTCCTGACTGTTGCTTCAGTTGGACTTGCACCAAAACCACGTCTATTTTGGCACAATTAAAAAAATCACAAAATCGAGGATCAAACCAAGTCAAAATTTTTTTTGAATACATATTCCGTATAATACGAAAAGTTATCTGAGAAAAGATTTTAGGGGTTAGGTGTACTTTCATTGACTAGCACTTTGTCTTCTCCTAGCTTTAAAAACTATTTGTTGGTACTGTGTAAATAAAGCATCTTACCCAAATTAAAACACAACACAATTGGCGTGGACTTAAAGGAGCACAGTCACAGTTGAATGGTTTGAAAAGTTTGGCCTAAATTTTTCAATTTTGTTGTTTGTAATCTGTGTCAATCTTCTCCATTCTTAACCACCCTGGTTCCTTTATGGTTTATTACCATCTCTTTAGTGTTTTGCTATCTTTGTAAAGTATTATTTTCAGGTTTCCTTCAATTAAATGGTTATTTTGTTGATGGTCAAAATAACTCAAAATACTGTGACTGTGCTCCTTTAAAAGCCAGACAACTTTATCTGGATTCCAACATGCAAAACATTAAGCCAAAGTAGCCCCCTGGGAGAAACTGGGAGACATCACTCCACTCCTCATTTCCATTTTGGTAACTATGATTAACTATTTTTTTTCCTCAAGGTAAACTTGGTCATGGGGATACAAACAGAGTGTACAAGCCTAAGGTGATTGAAGGTTTACAGGGTTTAGTGATAAAGAAAGTGTGCTGTGGAAGTCAGTTTAGCTTGGCTCTCACTTCTACTGGGCTGGTAAGTGGAATATGCTGCATGAAGTTTGGGCTCATCAGACATGTACAATATTCATTAAACTAATGAAGTGCATGACCTTGTAGAAATTACGTTTACATTTATTTAATATTCATTAGAGGTTCTATCACAGGGATTGTGCTGCTGTTACTGTAAATGCTTCTGTGACTCTTTTAGTCATTCGTGAAGGAAATGCGGCAAAAAATCCCTTGAAAAGATGTCATCGACATATTTCCAATATTTTGGGCTGGTCCTTATTGGGCTTTAAAAAGTAAATGCTATACTTTTAACACAAACATTTACTTGGACATAGGGAGGTGTGGTGGCCCTATGGTAAGTGCACTGGTCTCTGGATTGAGTGGTCTGGGCTCAAGTCCTGGGCTTGAGTCCTGTTGTGTTCTTGGGCAAGAAACAAAACACTCACAGTGCCTCACTCCATCCAGGTGTATAAATGGTTACTGGCAAATTTAATGCTACTAGCATCCCATCCAGGGTGGAGTAGAAATACTCCTAGTCACTTCATGCAACGGAAACTGGGATAAGGTCCAGCCTGATAAGCCACTGCACCAGGTCGATGTTGAGCCGTTATCGAGCAAGGCATATGTTGTAATAATCTCGCTGCTGCCCCTTCCTTTAACTTTAACAGGTACGATTGGCAGGGCCTTGTACTCATGGCTACCACCAGCGATAGAAACACTACTCTTCATAACCACGTGATCACTTTGGGGCTGCGTCAGATTCGAGCTTGACTCAACACTAGGACCTTGTTCGCGATTTTCATCTTGTCTTCTGCGAAAGCTAGCCAGTAAGGCATCATGAAGAGAGCTCAGGTGTTTTCGGGAAATAGAACACTGATCGACACTGCAGGCACGCGGACTCTTGCAACCAGAGGCAAAATGGGTATAGGACAGACAGTTTTCACACAGCTTTCTATCTCGCACGAATTTCAACTTTTCCTCACTTGATTTGGCTGAAAACCGTTCACACTTTTCAAGCTTGTGACCACCACTGCAAAGGAAGCATTTGAATCGCGCATTTAATCGTAAGGAGGTACTTTCGCTTGGACCGCTAGGATGAGGTACACGCCCACCAACTGGTACAGAACTGTCATGAAACGTGGTTAAACCTGCAAAGCTGTCGGTCTTCTTGGGAACCGGTGGTTTGTTTCTTGATTTCTCCTTGCTTCGCACATCTTTAACAGGATCTAAAATTGAGCCAAACACTGGATCATTCTTCTCTTTAGCCGCGCTTCTGATCATTTTCTTAAGATCTTCAAGGTTGAGGTCTCTACCATCTGCTCTGATTTCTTGCACCCTTTTCTGCCAGCGAGAACGGAGATAGAGGGGAAGTCTGCGGAGAATCTTCATCATCTTATCCTCATTGTTAATCTGATTGAGCCTACCCGCAACCGTAAGGGTGATTTCACAGCTTTCCAAATCGTCAGCCAAGTCCAGTAAAGCTTCACGATCGTTCTGGTTAATAGGAGGCCCATTAGACAACTTCTCAATCCAAGCATTTGACACCACATACTTTTCTCCGAAACGTTCTTCCAGGAGCTTCTTAGCCTTCACGTAACCATCTTTTCCACTCATCATTCCACAGCACTTAATCGTTTCCTTTGCCTTTCCAGTGCAATACTGAATTAACAATTGCAGCCTCAAACTGTCATCCTCAGTACACTTCTCCACACTATTTTCAAACGTTTTCATGAAGAGATAATAATTCAAAGGATCTCCATCGAAACTTATAATCTCAGCCTTGGGAAGTTTCTGGGTTTTAATTTGCTGCTCCACTTGTAACTGCATTTTGTTAATGGCTTCCAACATCTCCACGCCCGCACTTTGCTGCCAAGGAGCTCCCTGCACGCCGCTCTGACTTCGCTTATCAACTCGATAATCCGGGTGCCATGGCTTAGCATCGGGATTTAAAGGCTTCGAAGCCCTTTCAAACACTTCACGAGGCTCAACAAAAGGAAGAGACGTAAATTTTCGCGGAAGATCAGGCACTTCTTCTTCAACGGCGTTAAATTCTTCATACACCTTTTCTTTAGCTTCAGTTTTAGCAATCTCAGTTCTCAGTTTAAGCAGCCTTTCTTGATGTTCCAAACGAAGTCTTTCTTGTGCGAGTGATCCACTTTCTTGCAATAAAGAAACTTCTGCAACCATAGCAGCCTTCTCAGCAGCAAGTTTAACTCTTTCACTCAAAACAGAACTCGCCTTCGACGATCGAGAGCAACTCGAAACTCTGGAGCGACCAGCAACAGAACTTTTCTGCGAGGGATGAACACGCCCTTCATGCACCTTCGTTCCAATTTGACTTATCGAGTCAGAAGGCGGAACTCTATCAAACGCAGGTAGCGAAATTCTTTCACTTCACTGACGAAACAGATCAATTCTCTCTTTAAAATCAAGATATTTCTTTACTTGCTCGGTGAAATAGCTAACCGATTCCTCTTGAGCTTCCACTTGCGTTAGCGAACGATGATAATCATCATGTGCACGGTAGAAATTTTCCATTGCTTCATCCAGCTCAGACTCAATCGCAATTACCACGTTGACGTTTTCGACCGCACACATCAAACTCGTAATCTCGTTCATTTTCCTCGTAACCGACGCCTTGGCAAATTTCCTCGACGTTTTGAGTCTTCTCTGAGACATTTCCACTGTTGACTCCTCGACATCGTCAAACATGTCGGTTTCGTTTGTTAACAGATATAGCCGACCGCTATAGAACTTCAAAAAAAATCTAAACCTTTGTAACGCGAACTATAATTAACTCTTTTCAGCAAATCGTGCACAAATCTAACAGTGTCTCTACACTTATCTGGAACATATTTCCTCACGAATCACTGACAGGTTCGGTTAACAAACGGTACAACCTCTAAAACTGCAGAGCTGGATACACAAGACTCGACAAATTAAACTTAAAAACGCCACACCTTAAAAAACAAGCCAAAATTAACATAATATTACGTAACCGAGAGGAAAAAACGCACGTGGGAATAAAAATGTACAGACTCACGCACTCACAAGAAAAACACTAATTAAATATTCGCTACACTGTTTGTCAAGACGGTTTTACATTTTACTGTGGCGTTTTACATCGAATTTCATTCATTTTAAATTCATTATTATGTTGAACTAGCAAACGTGATGATTTAATTTTTTCAACGCCAACATTTGTAACTTGATACTTTTGTTTTCCTCGCAAAGTTTGTAACATGATACCCTTGTTTTCTCAAAAACATACAAACTAATAAGGAAAGGCTGGATATGCTCGCTTTTTTCCTGCTGGAGAAAAATGAAATAATGTTACTAACGTATGTAAAAAAGCAAGAGGAATGATTTTGTTTCATTCAAGAGGTAAATTTTCATATCATCGATAAGCAATTGCTAATTTAATTATCAAATAGTCACGTCCTGTCTCGGGATAGCACATTCTTATTAGGTTGCCACTGTTGATGTTAACAATAAACCAGTTCAAAATACCAAAATACACAATGCTATCAATTAATACAACCGTGAAGCGTTTCAACTTGACCAATATTATATCCTACAGTACAGCCCAAAAATAATGCACGCGCAAGAACTTCTTTTTGCTTCCGCAAGAAGAAGTTCTTCTTGCGGCTGATTGCGGGTCGCTTGAGCTTGAGTCCTGGAAACCGCAAGAACTTCTTTGCGGCTGCACGATAAAAGCGCAAGAACTTCTTTGCGGTAGGATGTTCAAACCGCAAGAACTTCTTTGCGGTTCTTTGCGGTGACACTTCGAAAGGACAGCCCGGTACGCGTAAGTGAAAACGCAAAGTGAAGCGAAAGGCACAGTCGAGTCTCACCTAAAAATAAAATTGTCTAGAAAAACTTTTTATTGGCCGATATATAAGAGAATTGTCCTTGCTTACCTTGTGTAGTATGTATGACTTACGTTCAACACCGGTTTTACAGCTGCGGGCATTTCATACCTTGCCCAGCCACGTTCGTGAAAATATCAAAATCTGTTGTATTCTTGTGATGCCAACGGTCTTCTAATAAGTTGGCTATGAACTCTATTTGAATTGATAACAGTTATTTCAGAGAAGAGATACGAGTTTCTTTACATTAAGCATGTTATTTTTGATGGGAAACGTGAACGGCAAAAATTTGCATATTGTTAAAACGTCATGCCGATGAATGAAAGCTATCACATTTCGAGTTTTTGATCACTTCGCAAATTCACCGACAAACTACCGTGTCTTTGACACTTGCTCGATCTTAAGCTACCAAAAATGAAAAGAAAATTGAAACAGACGCTTGAAGTCCCTATTTTAACACGTGAACTTTATGTTTTTACAAGGAAAGATCTGTGTTTCGGCACGTGTCGGCGAGTCATTTCACGACTGTTTATTGTGTATAGCGTTCGGTCCTCGTCGAAACAAAATGATAAGTCCGGTTATACTTGACCCAGATCATTCATTCAAACGGTAAAATGCTCTTTGCTTGACGAAAAAATTGTTTATCAAAGTTTCTATGGTGCGCCGCTCACGTTTAGGTTTTTTTTACTTCAAGGAAAAGTTATGTTTCGCACGCGTCGGCAAGTCGCTTGCGAGATGTTTATTTCTGATAAGCGTTCCAAAGACCTTGTCGAAAACTTATATCTCCAGTTAAATTTGACACAAATTGTTCATTCAAAGAGTAAAATGCTCTTTCTTTAACCAACTAATTGTTTATCAAAGTTTCTATGGTGCGCTGGTCGCGTTTAGTTATTTTTTACTTCAAGGAAAAGTTCTGTTTCGCACGCCGGCCGTCGGCAAGTCACGTCACTTTCGATCGGTTTTAATTCTAAAGCGTTCCGAAGACCTTGTCGAAAAAATTATATCTCCAGTTATCTTTGACACAAATCGTTCATTCAAACGGTAAGATGATCTTTCTTAAACCAAATAATTATTTATCAAAGTTTTTATGTCGCGCTTTTCACGTTTATTTATTTTTTTACTTCACGGAAAAGTTCTGTGTTTCGGCACCCGTCGGCGAGATGTTGTTCTGAAGACCTAGTTGTCGAAATAATTATATCTCCGGTTCTATTTGACATGAGTCGTTCATTCAAATGGAAAAATACTCTTTCCCTGACGAAAGAATTGTTTATCGAAGTTTCTTGAATGTAAACATCATCAGTAAGCGTCTCCTACGCAGTGGGTAAACTACACTGACGCTCATGCAGCTCGGCTCTGCAAAGATGTGTAGCATACATGTCCGCCGATCCCAAACACAGAAGACAATCTGGAAAAACAGAGAGATTTAGATCCATGTTAACGCGAACGTCAAACGGCAAATAATCGAACTTTTGCCTTCTGCTTTTAAGACATTTTCGCAATGAAGTCAAATGTTGTTTTTCTTTTTCTTGCGAGAAAAAGGAGCGAAATCAGAATTACATTTTGCCGTTTGCGTTTGCCATAAGCATGATTCTAAATCTGTCTATTGCTGGTTAAGCCAACTACTGTAAACTTCTTGCGGTTATTTGCGGTTTGCGGTAGGACTCGCAACTTCTTGCGGCTTCTTGCGGATAGGATTTTGAACTTCTTGCGTTTGGAACTTCTTGCGGATAAAGCGCAATTTAACTTCTTTTTGCCCCTTGCATGTTTTTGCGGCGCAAGAACTTCTTGCGACACTTCTTGCGCGTGCATTATTTTTGGGCTGTACTGTACATCGGTGAATGAGTCCCCTCAAAGACTGACTAAATTTATTTGCGGTTTTCATAAGTTCCATGGTGTCTGCAGCAACATTTGAGAAGTTTCTTTTGTCACGACATTACTAATTTTTTAATGCCGCTAACTCAGAAACTTTTCGGGTGAATACATTTGTGAACTTCTTGTTCTCTTTCATAGGGGAGAATGTAAACAAACGGCTAAGGACATCCATTTGTTTCCCTCTTTAAAGCTTAGCAAACACAAAATAGTTTGAAGACAGCACACAACTTTTTTGAACCGAGCTAGGAATGATTCCAAAAGATACGTTGTCAAAAAATCGTTCTTTGCACTAAAAGGGAGAACTGATATTACCTGAAAAATAATTGCTATCGCCCGTTAAGATGAGTGTGTGGTATCGGACGCATGAATCTGAACTCGAGAACGGATTGTATCATGCTGACAATGCTAAAGCGCATGCATCTTACATGTTTTGTTCTACCACAAGGAAAATCACTTAACGTTCATGTATAATTGTACCTATTATAATTGAAATGTATCGTTTACCTAACATAAAGTTAACGCTAATGCTAATCGATCTGTGCATGTGCTTCGATCAAATTGCTTTTGTTCTTAAGAGAATAGTACCACTAGGATAACAAGAGAATATTAGAACCATATATAGTCTTGTGATGTTATCCAAGAAGGAAGGTAAGTGTAGTATGTTTTATGTAGCAGTCAAAGGTACTTACCCCCACCTCCTTAAAACAAGGCTAATTAATTAATTAGAATTAATTAATTAAACAAACATTAAAGTTTGTGCCTTATTGCCATAGTGCTTTAGCACTGTCAACCCCCAGACCATCCCAAAAGTGCACTCTCCACTAAAAACGCCATAATAATTATTCAGTTTTCAGCACAGACACAAAAATAAAGCTTGCTTCTGGATAATTTCACCCTTAAAAGCCAGCAAATGGTCCCAAATTACTCTCTGTATCCTCCCAAATGTCCTGACTTCCATCTCTGAAAGAGTTTGCCTCAATTTTGAGCAAATAAACATTCCTCACACCCCGGAACCGGCTTGAATATTTAATGTAAGGGGATACGACGAAAATTGGTGTGAATCGAAAGAAATGCCAATTATCTGTCACGCTTTCAATAAAGTGGTCTTACCGTATCCAAATTCTTTTGCAGACAAGGTACGCATTACTATCTTCTCTCAGTCTGCCCATTCTCAACATATTGCATTTTATTGCTTGCCCATTGTTTGATACAGATCTTGTCATTACAGAGTAATATAACTGGCAGGAGATCCCAGGAAGTTTTCTCAAGCTTATCTTAAGGGATCAGGCCTGCACTTTCTAACCTGTGGTTACTACTACTCACGAGTCTTAACCAGGTCATGGAACTGACACAAAAGCAACCCCTACACCAACCTTTAGAAAGTGCAAGACAGTGGCTGTCTCCTACTGCAATATCAATAACACAAGTTGACTGTAGTTCATCAATTAACCTTGGCCTTGCTGATGTAGCATCCACAGAGCCTGTTCCAAGGCATGGACCACAACCCCAAGCAAACACCTGTGAACATGAGTTCAGAAAACACACTGATGCACTTCTACTCTAACTGTAACTAGACAGAAACACAACTTGTCCACATCAAGACTTTCACGTAATCCCTTCCATTTACACTTCGTATGTAATGGTGATGCAAGAAAGAGAATTTACAGTTCAATAATTGAAATAAGTGTCTGAGAGAAATAATTTTTTAAACAATTTGTCCATGTTTCTAGCAACCTTCATACAGGTTCTGTTAACATACATGGACTATTCAAAAAGGCTGTGGAAATACTCTCCCGCAAGTCTTGTTGCCACATCATTGCTCATTTACCCAGACTTCCACCTACACCAGATGGAATACATCTTGTTCATTGTTCGGCAAACACACAAGATTGAATCAGTTTTCAAACTAAATTTCTGTCCACTCAAAGATATTTTGAACCTCTGGAGAAACATGTATTACAGAGACTACATCCAAGTTTGCATACAAGCCAAGTGGCTTATCAGGCTGGACCTTATCCCAGTTTCCGTTGCATGAAGTGACTAGGAGTATTTCTACTCCACCCTGGATGGGATGCTAGTAGCATTAAATTTGCCAGTAACCATTTATACACCTGGATGGAGTGAGGCACTGTGAGTGTTTTGTTTCTTGCCCAAGAACACAACAGGACTCAAGCCCAGGACTTGAGCCCAGACCACTCAATCCAGAGACCAGTGCACTTACCATAGGGCCACCACACCTCCCTATGTCCAAGTAAATGTTTGTGTTAAAAGTATAGCATTTACTTTTTAAAGCCCAATAAGGACCAGCCCAAAATATTGGAAATATGTCGATGACATCTTTTCAAGGGATTTTTTGCCGCATTTCCTTCACGAATGACTAAAAGAGTCACAGAAGCATTTACAGTAACAGCAGCACAATCCCTGTGATAGAACCTCTAATGAATATTAAATAAATGTAAACGTAATTTCTACAAGGTCATGCACTTCATTAGTTTAATGAATATTGTACATGTCTGATGAGCCCAAACTTCATGCAGCATATTCCACT
>JAHPZR010031158.1:0-14112 GCA_019787425.1 Platygyra sinensis
AGATGGCGAAGGAAATTATCTATCAAATGAGTTTCGAGTAGGCTCACTTAAAGCGACGATTAAAGGTAACTAAATACTATAATTGTCTTACGTTGGTGGTTTTGCAAGACTCCGTTTCATCTCCAGTTTACATTGATTCTTGAAGTGAATCTCTTATTTATCTAACAGTATAAGAGATAACAAAGGGGAAAATTTCGTTTAATTAGGCTCAATGAACAAACTTTCTCTTCTAAGGCATAGGAACTCTGACCATAGGCTTCAGAGCAACAAACAAAACTGAGTCCAAGGCCATTGTAAAGTTGAGTGGATTCAATATGTGGACGAATGCAATAATCGCAGAGGAGGTATTGCGCATGTCATACGGATGTGGTCAGGAGGCAGGACAAGCAATGGCGTGGGAAACAGTTAAGCAAGGATTAAAGAAAAACGTTACGGTGCAATGGTTTCGAACTTGCAGCGATAGAAAAGGTGAGTGATTATGGAAAGTAAAAATGTGTAGGTTTGAAAACAGCAACGAATTTCAGAAGGGGGGCTGCTTTAGCGGTTTCTAGAGTTGAATAGAGTAATTAATCCTGCAAACACTGATGTAGCTGGCACTATTATCCCTTCACGCGACGTCTGCGAGAGCAACTCACAACTTGATGAAGAGAAAGAAGATACCCAAGAAGTATGCCAATATTTTGTGAGCGTTTTCTCGTAAAATTTGTTTGAAGTTCTTTAATGAGAGAAACCCAAATAGAAGCTAACAATTTATCAGAATCTGAATCTGAATCTACTCTCAAATATCACTGTGAATTTCCTTTTTTGTTAATTCAATTTGTACGAAACGCTAAGGTTACTGGTTAAGGAATGGACAATGTCTAGTGTGCGTAGGTCCAATTCGAGATGCACGCCGATAGTTGGGAGAGCACGAAGGTGGCGTAAGAGAAGCTCGAGGCGCAGCCGAGAGCATCTCTAGCTACCTAAGTGCTCTCCCAACTATCCAAGTGCATTCCGAATTGGATGGACGCACACTAGACATTGTCCATTGCTTTTATAACATAGCAAGACATTTTTCACGCGGAGAAGTCCCTTTTTCTGCACTGATCAGATCGCAAATTCTGCACGTGCACGTGTTGTTTTCACTGGCAGCACTTTTCGCTACACGTACGCGTGTACGTGCACGTGTTGTTTTCACCGGTAGGACTTTCGCTATGTTGATCTTTCGACGCTTCCGATGTTTCTGCAACCATTTCAGACACGTTTTCTAGATCTTCAAAGTCATCGAGAAACCCTAACTCAAATGTTGGATAATACTAGCCATTATTAACGGCTAAAGTTACGTTAAACCCGAAAAAGGTTGCGAGAAAAAACTTTTGCTGGCAAGAAATTTCACCGACACGTGCACATGCACGTGTTGTTTTCACGGGTAGCACTTTCCATTTCTTTTTCATAAAAAATTAGCCAATCAGAGCGCGCGCTAGCATATAGCTATGTTATAAAATCTGTTATTGGTCTCGTGAAAGATTGTTATTTAAGACGCTAACTTTTGCATTTGTTGAGACAATTTCGGCGACCACAATTTGGAAGAATTTTCAAATATCAAGAGTGGTGTAGATTTTTTAATAATTATTGAACGAGCTTTCATTTGATTTCTCATTTATCATGCGACTGAGGAAGTTGCAAACACGCCCCCGTTTATTTGTACTGCTGCACAAATTAAAAACTAAGTAATTATTTGCTTGCTTTCAACCAGTCACAATAAAATGATTCGCAGTCATAATAATCTTTTAAACCAGGGACTCTGATTTTTTTAGGTGACCGACTGGTGGTAGATTCCAACGTAACTGGCGTTAACCAGACCGCTGTTCTTGTGAGCCCAGTATACAACAGATCACATTATGGGCACAGCAAATGCTTAAGATTTCGTTACATGTTGAAGGGACCTGGAGAAAAAACACTGACAATTTACCAGAAAGCAGACAACGGTCGAGAAATACCAGTTTGGGTTTCTAAAAACGAAACTGGTTCGAACTGGATTTATGGCCAAGTTCCATTGAGCTCTAATTCGAAGTTTCAGGTAAAGTTATGCTAAGACCCCGGTCGAAGTAAGTTAATAATTTCTTATTAATACCATGACATTTGATTTGTACAACAGGTGTCGATAAAAGGTGAAGCAGAGAAGAGTGACGACTTAATAGCATTGACTGGACTGTACATTAACGGAGAGAGATATTGCAAACACAAACCAGTGTCGGCCAAACAAGGTATAAAAAGAATAACGATTGAAACTTTCTTGGTCGGGATCCGATTCTTCAAGGATGGTTTCACGGCTCGGCGCATTTTTAGGCTGCACCCTTAGCCTACTTTTGATTACATTCTTAAGTTCCTTGATCAGTTGCGACAACGCTGCGATAGAGGTGGTATTTTTCATTTTTATATGGCTGTCTCACAAGGATTGAAAACTAACGAATTCAAGAATTTGATTCGCTGAAATCGGAATTGAAAGCAGTCTAGATTTTCCCATCTAGACCGGCGTCTAGACCGGTATTTTTTTGCGGTGAAAAAGTTGCAAACTAAACTACAAAAATATTGACTATTTACTTTTAACAATATTTATATATCGAACTACCAAGACGCCAGATAAGAAAAATAAATAAAGAGGACGAGCAAACTTTGGCACAATAACCTTCAGCTCATCGCCGTTCGCAAGCAAAATGCCAGTTACCTACAAACTAGCTACATTAAACGAATTAGACTTTCCTTGTTTGCCATGTAATAAACGTCTTATTAACTGAGCTTAGTCGGTCTGTATGGGAGAAACTTGACCTCTGCCGTGTGTACAGACTTCACGACCTCGTTCAAGATTCCCCCATACAGACCCCCTGCTCGGTCAATAAGAGCGAATTGGAATCTCTTTTGTACGTTCTGACCCCGTGCCCTACGCAGATCTACTGTTTATGAGCCAATCACATGCGAGGGATAAACCGTTTCTGTGCCGCGAAAAAAATATTTCCGCTCGAATAATCCGTACTCGATGTTCAATTCTTGATTTGACATCTATGCAGATCCAACAATATCTTCGTTAAATTTGCTCCTCAGTCTTCCAATTACCCAAAATCTAATCTGCCATTGCTGAACTACATGTAGATAAATGAGAAAACGAAAAAACAATAAATTCTGACGATAAAGCTTGAGCATGCGCAGAAAGGTAAGACACTCCTTTAAGTAATACTGTAAATCAAATACAAGAGCAAGGAAATGTATCGTTGCTAAGTGATTTAAACCTAGTAGCATTGATTGGTTGAGAGGACTCTCCTCTGCAGGCATTTCGTATTATTTCCTTGGCGAAAGGAGCGATTGGGAATCTGGGAGTAAGCAGGAAGGCGCTCCCCTCCTCAGAAGTAGCAGAGTAATTGGTACATCTTTTATTATTGAGCGGGCGACTGGGGACTAAGCAGGAGGGGACTTGTGCGATCCCCTGGGTTAGAAAAAGTCTTTATTTTCTAACTTTTTGAGATTTACTATATCAAAGTCAAGAGACAGGGTTTCACCAAGATATATAAACACCGAGAAGAGGGTTAAAAATACGGAGTATGCGGAGTATTTTTGACGAGATTCGAGGTGTTTAACACTGTCTTGAGTATTTGATATATCTTCTTAATTGAAACCAAAGCTAAGGAGTAAACGGAGAAATAAAATCGCCCAAATCTATGTTAATTAAGGCCGGTTTTTCAAACCTCCTACACGGTTGTAATTTTCTTTGTTACAACTTTATGAATTAGTAATGAAAGCCAAGTTTGCTTTGAGATGAAAAACTTCCTTAATTAACTCAACTAAAGCAACGATGCGAATGTTCGTGTATGGATAATTTGTATGTTGGGGATTCACGAATTAATTCTTCTTATACTTGCTATTTCAGCTTGCAGTGAGAACTTATTCAACATGTCAGGGTATTTGATCTCTCCATCATTTCCTGGATATTATCTTGATGACATGTTCTGCACGTGGCACATCACCGTCCCATCTGGTTATGTTATTCACTTGGAATTCCAAGAATTCCGACTCAAGGATTACTCGAAGTGCGAGGACTGTTTTCTTCAGATTTTCGATGGGAGGGACAAGACAGCACCCACAATAGGCAGATTCTGTGGCTATGTGTATCCTCCTGTTTTAGTCTCATCGTCAAATCATTTTACGATTGTTCTTCGTTGTAATGGAAATTTGCACAAAGCAAGGTTCAAGGCTTATTATCACTCTGTTGGTGGTATGTGCTGTGTTACTTTCTTCTGGCACAAATCGCAAAATACACCTCTTTCACCACCCCCCCCCCCCCCCCCCAAAAAAAAAAACCAAAAAAACAAAAAAAACCTTATTATAATCATGATCATAATCATAGTAAGGGAGTTCTTCATAACTCGCTGACGGCTGTAATCTCGGGAACAGTAAACATTACTCGGACGTTTAAAGTTGCAACTATCGCTCTGCATTTATTAATTTCCTCTAGGAAATTATTGACAGCCGAGTAAGTTTTATAAATGAGAGAATTTTAAAGATTTTATAACTACCATTTTAGATTTCAGAGATCCTATAAAGTCTATCAATTACGATTGATCAGCTAACGCCTAAACCCAAATTCGTCTCCACAAAAGAGATAGAGCCTCTCACGTTGTAACCTGTCAGGTAAAAATAATTTCTAGTTTTACATTTTTGGTACCTTCTCGAATCAAGCGCCTTCGATACTGGACTTGGGTTAATATCTCATAAAACCAATCTATACCATTAACGACAATACAATATAACCTGATTTTTTTATTACAATATTCTAGCAGAACTGAGACATAATTTATCAGAAATTGTACGTCACAAAAAATACTGAAGTAGAACTTTTAATTATAAGTTGTGATGAGGGGAACGCTATTATGCTACTTTGATTGAATTACGAACTGTTAAACTGACCTGCTCTGAGCCAATCACAATGGAATAATTTTCTCAGTAATAAAATAAATGTAACAAAGACTTAACTCAGTTCAACCCACAGAATGTTTAAAGATAACGACGAAAATGATCGTATAATGGTACATTCTTTTATTTTTCAGGTCATGAATATTCAGAATCATCTTGTCTACGTCAACAAGGTAAACCGAGTTAACGTTATCTCAGGACAAGCATTGTAATTTTCCCAACTTTAATTATACTTATCATGTTTCAGCTTTTTAAGGGTTTCTTAAACTTCCAACCATTTCTCAACTATCTGTTATTACATTCAGTCTGAATCGCTTATAAGCATTGCATACAAGTTAGAACACCTCGTTTTCACCTGCGTTTTGACCATTTTGTAACAATCCTTTTACTTGTCTACTTCTGCATATACTAGATTGCCTCTGTTTATCAAACGTTATCAGTCTTAGCTGAGGATATGTTATGATCACTTCACTCTGATGAGGGAATTTGTTTTCAGAATGTCCGTCAAACTGCGAGTGTAGAGAGCTTGGCGAAAGCAACACAACACAACACAAGATGATTCTGGTCGCTGGAGTGGATTTGTTTAACGTCCCAAGAAACCTCCCCTTCAACACTGGAGCAGTGTATGTAAAAAGCAAAGTCCTTCTCTCACTTTTGATCGATTTATTTATACTAGTTGTCAATGGCTGTTGTTAAGGTTTTGGTTAACTTCAATACAGTATACGTTTACCTGTTTTAAGAGTCATGATTTCATAGTTCTTAGGTATCTTTTAAGCTGTTTCTTGACTAATGTAATGTCACTTTTCAATTAAGGCAATTCCAGCAAAACCGGATCTCCCAGCTACGGGAGAAGGATT
Organism: Platygyra sinensis; assembly: GCA_019787425.1. Lineage (NCBI taxonomy): Eukaryota > Metazoa > Cnidaria > Anthozoa > Scleractinia > Merulinidae > Platygyra > Platygyra sinensis. The sequence goes on from JAHPZR010031158.1 coordinate 5,802, forward strand.
TTGTAGACCTCCCGAAACTGGAATATATGTGAGTTAACCCATGTTTTCAGTAAGTGGTTTTTAAGAGAACTATATGTCGAGATTCACCTAAACCATAAATCAGTTAAGCAACAGAAAACGTTTTCCGTGTTTGCATAGCCTGATATAAACACGAGAGGGGTTGGGAGAATTCGAGACAATTATGCAAACCCGAGACGAAGTCGAGGGTTTGCATAACTGTCGAGAATTCTCCCAGCCCCTCGAGTGTTTATATCAGGCTATGCAAATACAAGAAAAAAAGTTTTCTATTGCTTTTATAAAATATTTCTCAAAATTAATTAATTCGACAAATGAAGAGAAATTTTGTGTATTAACTTCTTGATCCAAAAAGCTTTTCTCAGTACACGCTGTAGACAATCATCTTTCCTACGAACCAATCAAAACGCGCATCTGATACCGCACGAACCAATGAAATTTCGCGTTACTAAAATCAAAATTTGTGGTAAAATCGCCAGCTAGCAAGCGAGCGCCGTGTAAATGAAAGCAATATCAGCTTTGAATCCTTCTAAATCTTTGGGAGAAACGCCTAAAGTTCGGTGAAAACAGAAGAAATGTTCAAAAGATTTACGACTCTGTAAGGAAAGAACTTCAAGATGAAACCACTGTGCTTGACCGCTCTTGAAAGTGACGCAAACTTGCCCGATTTGGCAGCCCGAGAAGATGGTTGAGAAGTTGAATCGCTCATCGTGCCTTGTGAAGTTTTGCTGGCAAGTTTGAGTTAATGCAGTTAAGTCGAAGGGCATTAAATCCATCATTCTGGTGAGCTGTCTGGTACATTCTTCCAAGTTTTAATGGTCATTTTTTGAACATTTGACAACCAGAACACGGCAAACGATAGGCCGTGTAAAGTTTGATTTGAGCAGATTTCTCTTCGCAGACTTTAGCATATAGTTGGAGTTTAATTTTATTGCACATCTTTTTCAAAAAACAGCATGTGATTTTGAGAATTTTATTGTAGTACTTAAATGCAAAAATTATTTTGAAAAACGTTTACTGTGTATTTTGTTGCGTAATATTTTGTTGTCTTCGCTTGAGCTTCCTCGGCAAGATCGTCTTAAGTCACTAACATCGAGGCATGCAAAGCGCTGTTGTTCTTCTTTCTTTTGCTCTCTTTCCATGAGTCAGAGGGAAAGAGATGGTCAATCCCCAAATCAAAACTTGGAAACATTTTCTTCATTTGAATTCCTTAATATTTTTGTACTTGAGAGCTGAACTACCGACTTTGAAATGGTTTCAAATTGTGCCGGGGAAACACAGAAAGGGTCACGTGACAACCGTGTTTGCATACTCTCATCTAAACACGCCTATCGACCAATGAGAATGCGCGTACTGTCTTAAATATTTTATAAACGTCATTATCTACTTTCCAGTTACCTATAATTCTTTTTATTACACATTGTAGTCATCATCTGTCTTCTCATTGGCTAAAAGCCTACAGTTAATTCTGGGAAACAGCACAACCTACAGATTATTCATTAATCTGTACCTACAGATTAGTGACTGATCTGTAGGTTACGCGCGCAATGCATGATTTCCAAGAGCAATGTCAAGTTCACGGACAGGGAAGTAAGAATGGCTTCTCGATTCGCTTCATCGATAATGCCTTTGTCGTTATTTTCTTCAAAACAATGTATAATAAAACAATTATTAGATTCGCTTTTTGTGATATCCGGAATAATCAAGGTCTCGGTTAGTGTTATCAGCCTCAGCCTTCGGCTTCGGCTGATTACACTTACCTCGACCTTGATTATTCCGGATATCACAAAAAATTCATCCAATAATTGTTTACTATTTGCCCCCCAAAGTTAACACAAACTTCTGTGTTTGAAATGCTCTTGGAAGGTCTGCATATTCCCAAATGCATTATACAACAATAGTTTATGCAAAATTTTGGAGGGGAAACAGTGAATTATTGGGGTCATTTTCACATCATGATAAAATAACTGGGATTGAATTAGTGTGGACTTGGCTGCGCTCTTGTGCTTTTGTACAAATAAGGCCATGACAGGGTGTATCTTAAAATACAATTTCTATATCATATATTTTCGATATATCTCCCTCGTCTCACGCTCTGAATTTTATTAAAGTGGCTGATTATTGCCAAAAAAAGTGCCATTTTAGAATATCCCCTTTGTTTTTAGAACGTTTTGAGTGTTTTGTCAGTAAGGTTAGTAAACGTTCTTTTTTTTCCTGCAGCGATATGAGTTTCAATGTTCTCATTCACCTTGATGAAGAGGCCTTCCATAATGTATCGTCCGTCAAGACTCTGTAAGTATCCATCAGTAAATATAATCGGCTAGCAACAACTACGACAGCATTAACAACAGACAACAAATACGTACATTAGCTGTGCTATTTTTCTAGCTTCAACCTTTGTCATTTTAACGCTCTAACCTCAGTAATCGTGGATCACGAGTTCGGAAGGTGCCCGCCCTTTAAAGTTTTTATTAACTTTTCAGGCTTTTTTGATGAACATATCAAACATGCTTCTCCTCGCTGTATTCAACGTCAATATCTTATTTTATGTATATAGACACTGAATTCTTAAAGTTCTTAAATTTAACTGTAGTTATTGTAACTCTGTAAATGGAGGTTTCCCCGTTATATTAAACCTGGAATTACAGTATAACTTCGACTTTTTGAACCTCTAAGAAACCTCTCACACATTGCGTGTACATGTTTGGAGAAACTGGGGATAAAATTTCAGTGTTTAACTACTGAGAGAGAAACAACTTTTGGTGTGAGTTATCGAAAGTTCGCTAAATCGAAGGTTCGTAAAATCCACTGCATATCAGTATCCAACAAACTCAGTGTGTTAGGATATCTGCTGATCTTAGTCATAGCTGTTCGACAGCATATTACTCCATCGCAGACAGTTAGATCTTTTCGCAGCCAGAGGCGCGTGCAGTTTCCATTTTGTTTACTAAGTTTCTTGTCTTTCTAGGAGACTGAATTTTAACTTCATTCGTACTCTTCCAGTTGGAGCGTTCACTGCACTTCCTAATTTACGCGTCCTGTGAGTATTTGTACCAATTGTTATTTTTATAACGTTTCTTCGTGCACCTTTGACTCTTAGTAGATTAGATTATTTAAAAGAGAGAGTCCACCTGAAGACCATGGAGGCAAGTCTACAGCGCACATGACTGATACCCCTTAACGTTGGCACACTTGTACAACATCACTAGTTTATTAACCAAGTGCAAGCTTTCGGTTTACGAGATATGTCGATCAAACTGTCAGACAATGAAAAGTTTTCATATTTGCAGTAAAAATATACATCAAGTTAGATCATTTGTTGCAAGCTAGAAAGAACGGGAAGTGACATGCATGATATTTCTACATAGAATAGTTCTTAATATAATATCATGGCATAGTTTTTCATTTAAATTTTATGTTACTGCTGTTATAATTATTCGCTATTCATTAATTAATTTTATTCGTTAGTTAGTTCTTCCAAATGAAGAGCCAATTGAGTATTAGATATACTGGGATAAAGTCATTATTATTGTTATCATCATCATCGTCATCATCATCATCATCGTCATCATCATCATCATCGTCATCATCATCATCATCATCATCATCATTATCATTATCATTATCATTATCATTATCATTATTATTGTTAAACAACATTGTGGCTTATCTCATGTAGTCAAGAGCTAAATTTCAACTCCCCCTAGTCCTGTCTAAACAGTAGGGTCTCAAAATTCATTGTTTGTAGGCGGCGTTTTCCAATCAAATTCCAAGCTATCTAAAGCTTGCCAAATAAATGACCTTTGAGTTTAAAAAGAAAAAAAAAACTCTGTAAGGGACTCTGTGGGAAAAGCTCTCTTTGCATCAAACTAATGTTTGTTTGTGACTATATGCAAATGAGCTCAACATGGAAGTACCGTCAGAATGGAGTGAAAATAAATTAAACGTTACTTAACGTTAACCGGAACATCGTTATGAAACATTTTTGAACTCCAGTTTAGATATTTCGTTAGTATTTAAGTTGCTGTTGGCTAGCTGGCATATTCTTGGGTTTCACGTGACGCCATCATTTTCTAAAATCCAAAACTAAAGACCCACCAAAGTTATTATCTTTATCAGGCATGAGAAGGGATAAATTTATGTCTGTTTAACAATTTTTCAGCTCAAGAACATGCTTCGTGTAAAAACAGGCACAGTTTAAATTTCAGAGTTATGGCGGTGCGTGACATAAAGCTATGAACGTTCTTATCGAAAAATATATACTTATCTCATGATATTTAGCCTTTTAAGAAGTTAAAGTATTAGGAAAAGTGCTTATTTAAATGTTTGCTTGATCAGTTAAGATAATCTGCGGCCTAGATAGCCAAAGTAAGTTCCAGATTTTTACACTATTTTACGGCCGCCATGTTGGTGTTCCTTGGAGGTACACCAACATGGCGGCTCCATACTGGGCTCTGTAAATTTGTGCAAAATATTTGGACAAATATTTGAAGATCGGGAAAACGTACAGACCTGAAACTTGGAGATGTGTCTTAATTATTAATCTCCTATGACATGATAATTTCTTGAGCTTATTCACTGAATGGTTCTAGCATTATTTTTCTATTACGTGACGATGCAACCCAAGAATAGCTAAATCGAAGAAAAGCAATAAACGTCATAAGCTATCATCCAAACTGGTCGGCCTCGTAACGAAGTGACATGGTTTCGCAAAAGGCCGCAATCACAGCCTTAAAAAATTCCAACACCATAATAATTTTGCTGAATAGATATTGTCGAGCCACTCGGCCAGCTGGGGGCATCACATCCAAGAATTTTAAGAGTTTCTTTTTTTTTCTCCGCAACTGACACAATCTTAGAATACTTGTTTCTTTTCCATAAATTTATTTGTGAACTTGAATCAGTCCATTGATAGTTAGTTGGACTTTTTCAATTTTCTTTCCTTAGATTTTACATGCGGTCAGTATGTAGCGGAATCATGGGACAACAACGTCACGTGCTCGAAAATACACATGGAGAACGTGGAACGAACCTATTCAGCACCGTAGTCTTCCTAGATCACTGTTTTATTTACTTATAAAGTTCAGCATTACAACATTCTTGTCGATTTCGTCTGCTACTTTCCCGAAAAACGTCTATAAGTAGGGGGTCAGTGGGGGTTTGTAGAAAGTCAGTGTTTCGTCGAAACCCCAAAATATGGCAAATATCTGGCCTAAAGCCGATCACAAACACGTTGACCGCGATATCTCTCAGACGTTAAAGAATTTGTGATAATATTCTATCCACTGCATTACCACCTTATTATCCCTACAAAGAATCTGAACAATACCGGAGAGATCCCATGTAGACTCGTATTTCAAGTAAATGCCGCATGATTTTCAGATGGATGCTCTCTTAATTAGATGCAGTGAAGTCTTGTTTGGAAGATGTTATATTTACTAGAGGTTATCTTAGCTAGTCTTAAAGTGCCAGTTCGACGAAAATCGACATCAATTTTTTCTGCATTTTTTCGCACAGAATAGCCAATTTAATCGTAAAACATTCTTCAATGTAAATAAAATTGAATATAATCACAGTTAAGGTAGAAAAAAGCTGCTATAAACTTACGAATTTTTCGTCCGCCATTAAGGTGGCCGAACACAGTTTTGGCGCGCGCTCTTGCTAACGCGACTCAGCGCGCGCACAAGTATTGCATAAAAACAAACATGGCATAAATAGAGCTATCATTTTATTTGCTCAATGTCTGCCTGCTATCTGTACTATTTTTTTCTTCACAAATGAACACAATGTATTGAATTGATGCTTTTACTCTTTTATTACAAAGGTATGTTAGAAAGGTAACGATGCAAAGAACTCAGCTCTGCTATTTCTTTGTTGCTAAAAGAACCCAGTTAAGGACGTTGGCGCTAATTGTTTCTGCGCATCCTTACTGCGCACGCAAATCCACATGCCACGCCATGCCACGTCATACATCGAGCGCGCGCGCTAAGTACTAAAATGAACAATGATAGGGCAGATGGCCATTGCTATAGCTTTGATTGGATTTAACGATCTTGGACGTCCGGTGACCCCTACTTTTCTTTTCAGAAACAGATTTTATTTGCAATTATCTACACATTATCCAAAAATGAAAAAAAAATCAATGTGGGAAGTTTAAAAAATTTGAATATTTCTGCCCACGGGACATGGAATCCTGCCATCTTGCGGCTGCAAGGCGCGTGAAACCATGGTCGCTAAATGCGAACTTATTCTTTAAGGAACCTCACAAGTTGACTAAATTTGCTTAATAGGTCCATCCAAACCATATTTGGCAGAGAACTTTTCCCTTCAAAGCTCTAATTACAATATTTTGGGACTTGCAGCCACTTTGATCTTCTTCGCTAACGAAGCACGATTTACTCAGATTTAGGTGTTCTTCCGGGCATGTTATTTCCAAAACGAAGTCGGTGACCCCCCATTTTTTTTACATTTCTGACATCGCTAACTCATGATCTTTCAATGGTAAAATTTTCAGAAAAAAATCAATGTTAGAAAATTTCGCGCGAACGTCCTTAAATGCAGTGCATGCGTAGTAAGTCGAAAAAAGTGCGATTGAGTGAAAAATTGACTTCTCGGAAGCGCTTATTTCTCGAGAACCACTCATTGGAATTTGACGAAATTTGGCACGAAAATACTTTAGGAAATAAGTAACTGGAGGATTGAAAAAAAATTGAACTTTAACAAAGGAAATTCAAGATATGCCAATGAACCTTCAAAGAGGGATAATTAAAGATCTGTTTGTTAAATTATTATTAAAATAGCGCTAACTTGCGAGTATCGTTACAAGCTTGTTGCATGCAAATTATAAAGAAAATCTAATGACTAGATTTTCTGCAAATGAACAAAACCGATTTTAAACACCTGTTTATATTTGATCATGTTGCCATGGCAACGATACATACGTCAGCTTAATTATCAAAAAGTTGAAGTTTGTGTTGATAACTTTCTTGCTGCCGTTTTTGGTGACCGAAGGATCAAGGGTTTTAGAGAAAAATGTAAATGAGACAGAGGTATCAAAAACTGTGTTCAGCCACCTTAACCGAAAACGGTCCCAGTTGAGCCCGCAATTTAACAGCAGTAGATCACCTTATATGACGTCATACTCGTAACGTTTCACAACGTTTCGCAAAGTAAACACCCAAAAGCGATGGATTTTGCTCTTCTACAAGTACGCTCAGAGTCCATATCAGGAATATTTTTTCGTGTTAATGCCCAAACGGAAACTCTCGATGCTTCTGAATATCTACAAAGACGATTTCTGGTTCCGATGCGTCACGACTACATAATAACAGATACAAGGCTGCCGAATCGATCGCTTCAATTCAGCGAGTTTATGAAGAAGAGGAGCTGGAATGTTTTCAAATAAAGTTGATTCGATGGAAACTTTGATATCTTGGTTGGTATGTAGAACCTTGATTTCGCTTCTTCGGTTTTCAATCGTTGGTACAACGATAAAATTGTAAAATTGTGTTGGATCAGGATATCATGTCCGCGAGGCCTGGATGATATCCGTGTGTACAGTAGAGTACAGTGTTTTGATATATTACTCTGTAAATCTGCGATCAGACGTTTATTTTTTCTGTCATATAGCATAGCTGTTTTCATAGCTGTTTTCTGTTTGTTCGGTTTGGGTTGGATTCGGGCTTTCGTTCCTTTGCGTTCGTTTAATTTGGCGGTTCATGTTCATTCGCATTTGATGCATTTGACGCATTTGACGCATTTGTTGTTTGGACGGGGAAGCAACCCTAAAATCCGGAATCCGGAAAAAAACGGAAAACCTGAATTTGGAATCCACTAATCAAAGAAAACAAGTTCTTCAAATAAGTGAAAAATTACTGTGTGAACTTTTGAATCCAAAAACAAGAGAACATGTAAAAAGTCCTCAAACAAAATTCCCTGTCTAACGGGGACAGCGAGTGGGTTGCTTGAGTTATCTTTTAAGCACACGCTATTAAAGCACAACTGAACAAACAAAAATGGCTGACCAAAAAAACTCTTTTTCATCTTATTTCAGCTTCTTGCACAGGTATGGGACTGTTCTCTGCCTTAAACTCATCTATTACATTGATTTCTTGAGATTGACTGTCATTCTGTTCGGCAGATAACACTGGCTAATCGTAACTACGAAAATGTTCACCTTGCATTGCCATGTTTTCGCAGCTTATCTCACCTCAGTTAGTTGGAATAGCCCAGCACCAACTGTTTACACGGTAAAAAGCTGTCCTGCCTAGGGTAGGCGGGCTACCCCGTCTAGCAT
>JAHPZR010031161.1:0-12500 GCA_019787425.1 Platygyra sinensis
AAAACAGCTTAGCAGTCATTCTAAATGCAATCACAACTTCTCTCGTAAGAATGCTTGAAAATCGCTTTGAACCTTTAGGAGATTTCAAATACATGCAATTGTACCTAATTGCAGTCTCACTCTTCCTGTCTACATGCAAAGTGTGACTGTCTGGATAAATTCTCTTACTATTTAACAATTATTCCTCGATCCCGAATGGGCTCTGAGTCAATAGCCCGTGAGGCCGAAGGCCGAAAGGGCTATTGACTCAGAGCTCATGAGGGCGAGAGGAATCATTGTTTTAGTAAAATCCAACTAGTTGGTCAAAAAAATATCGAGGCAAAACATCTTTCGCCAGTTAAAGCCATTGTTTTGGGTTTCAAAGCCGGTGCTTTTCGCTACTAGTGGGCTATAGCAAATAGCCTAGTAGTAGCTCAACCAATCAGAACGCAGCATTCATAATAGACCACTAGCTGGATTTTACTAAAAATGTTTACCTGGCTTCAAGTTTAGAGGCATGCCCCTTTCCTGTAACCTCTTGAAAGTGGGGCAACATTAAAACCCCTAGCCCAGCGATAAATTGGTCGTGAGTGAGTCGTTGCTGCGAGTAAAGTAAATTCAGGTCGATTCATGCGTACGTGACGAAGTCGTGATATGCCATCCTTTGTAATGCAGGCAAGCCAGGTTGGTTGAGAATCAACTTCCGTTAATTTTCCAGAAGACTAAATTGTAATAGCCAGACTGTTGCTCCTCTGCCTTTCAAGCGCACGTAATTGAAACAAATTCGCTAACAGACTGAACACATTAAATTAGCTGAATTAATTGATCGCAGTTTCAACAAATCAACAAATCAACCGAGAGGACGTCATGCAACGTTCTTTTTTAAAGTGTTGGCTATACATTTTTTCGCTGTTGCGTTTTATCAGTTTACGACAGATTGAAGTAACATGTAATGTAGTAAACGGTGCATTCGGATTCTATGCAAAAGCAGCTACCTAGTGCATAGCACAGTCGCGGCCTAATGGTTAGGTGGCTGGACTCCAGATATAGTGCTCCTGAATACTAAGGCGTCGCCATGTCGTCTTGGGAAAGGCAATTTTCTTTTACAATGCCTCTCTCCATCCAGATATATAAATGAGAGCCGATAATTATCATAGCAATAACCAATTTAAGCTCCGGCAGATATGAGACACTGGGCCTGGTGACGACTTTACCACATCACCTATAGCAAGCATACTGATCGTCCTGAGGATTATCGCTTCTTATTCTGGAAATATGAGTAAACCAGCAATTCTACAGCTGAGGTGCCAAAAAAGTTCAAGTTCGTAAGTGCACCAAGAAAGCTGAAATATTGTATTTCCAAGTTATCAAAGCAGTAGTCTTTGAAGGAAAATGCACTCCTCCCCTGCCCAATCTTTGGTGTACAGTACACTGATTTAGTCTTGTTACTAGGCTTAGCCACAAGTTGCTCGGCAACTTTTCGGCAACTTTTGAGATATTCGGCAACTTCTTAGAAGTTTGGCAACTTTTAGAATTTACGGCAACTTTGGGCTTATTGGGGCTCTTTGAAGCCACTTTCTTCACGTTTTGAGCCACATTGGTCAGTTTTCGATAGACATTTTTCAATTTATTCTAAAATACAATAATTAGGGCCTAAGCCCACCCCCCCCCCCCCCCCAATGGGTTGATTTTAGTGATGCCTTATCACGAGGTCAGCGGTATCACGTTGCACGTTTTTCAAGATGGCGAACAATAGCCCTTTTCACGGTTAGCTTTCCTCATTTGCATTACAATAAAATCTAGCATGTATGCGAGGCAATTTCGGGCTATTTCGCACTTTTAGCCCGAAATTGCCTCGCATTCACGTTGATTACATTGTAATGCAAATGAGAAAAATTAACCGTGAAATGGGCTATTACAGTGATTCCAATACCTCCAACTCAGATGAATCTGCAGATGAGGGCCCAAGTAATCCGATTGCGGATTATTATCGTTGGACTTTGACAAATACAGTTTTGATGAGAAGCAATGTGCGAATTTTTAATCTTTAACACCCAAAAAGAATACGAAAAGCAGAAACATTTTGGAAAATTTTCGCCAACATTTTTTGGAAATTCAGCAACTTTTCGGCAACTTTTTGAAAAAAATAGCAACTTTTTGGCAACTTTTAGACACTTTTATCGGGATTTTTTTTGGGATTCATCGGCAACTTGTGGCTAAGCCTACTGGTTACCACCCTGGAACTGTGCTGACGAAGAAAGCAATAAAGGGATACACAGGACGAAATGCTAGGAATCCGCAGACTGAAATGTTGCGGAAACACGTGACAACGTTGCGGAAACACAACGGCTAACGTGTGTTTCCGGCATGTTTCCGCTAGCGTATTTTCGTGATAACGCTTGCGGATACACGAGGTAATGGTACGGAAGTGAGTTTGTTCATGTTTCCGCCAATGAAATCGAACCTTAAATATTCGCGCTAAAACGGGTTTCCGCATCGGCAACCTCAAATTTCAAGATAATTTGACAGTTTAAATCGCTCATTTTCGCTTTTTCGGTAGCTTTTTTGGTATTTCTTGGTTTAATTTTTACCTTCCAGATCCTTTTCATATTAGTTTGCATTGCTTTGTGAACAGCAACTCGTGCAGTACCAGTTATATTTCTGGTGAATGCCCTTTCTAAGTCTAGAGAACTGCGCGTTGCTTTTCTCTGCGCAATCTTACGTTTTTTGTCTGCTTTACTGCCAGGGAAAAATTTGGAAGTCCGGCTCCACTCGTGATGGTCTACACTAAATCAAAGCAAAATACTGTATTTCCCCTATAAGTCTAAGTTTATTCTTAATAACGGCCACAGATAATAACAAAAAGCCCAAAACGAATCATGCATTCGAATCAAACAACTGACAGGGTCATATGTCTCATTAGTAATCATGGCTGCATGTAATAATTGCTCAAACACATCATCCTGCCGATTACTAGGTCTGCTTTTTCAGGAGCGCGCTTTACCGCGATACACAGAGATGAATGGGAGATTTGCAGGGAAAACACTGGCCAGATGAAAATTACTTTGCCCCAGTCTTGACGTGCGTTGCTAAAAATCATTATTGATCTAAAGAGATGTAAAACTTTCCTCTTGTATACGAAATTTTCCGTAAACCAAACTTATATGATTTTTGTTTCGAAATTTTACTGACAACCAGACTATCAAAAATATTGGTTGGTAAACTTAGTTGAAGGCACTCTTTACAACTACGCATGCGCTGATGCCTTCGGATTAACAGCGGTAACCACAATGATGGAAATCCACCAGTCGGTCTAAATAAATAGCTTTTGCAGCATGCAACTTTTACAAGCTTAAAGATCGGCCAGAGGCCTCCTAAGAGGGCTCCAAGGTTTGCATCAAATAAGCGGCAGCATTAAATGGGTTTGGGTCTCGGTCCAAGTCCTCTCATGCAACTGATCCAAGGGCATTCCGCTCTCATGTTTTGCGAAATTGGTGAGTTGCGCCTCCACGTAAGTCGGTGAGCTGTAGGAATGTTCCGCTGCGGATTTTTTTAGAACTTTATGCATACACTTTATTTATAAAGTATAGTAGTCGGAAGTAATCAAAAATGTGTTTTGCTGTTATCGATGCCTTTACTACAAGATTAAAGAAGAGTAAATGTGCATTATAATAAAATAACACGATCCGAAAAGCATCGTAAAGATGCGTTATTGATGCCTTCACGCAGTCCGTAAAGTATCGCGCGTAAAGATGCATTATTAATGCCTTTACGCGATCTGTAAAGCATCGTAAAGATGCATTATGTAAAGCGTCGTAAAGATGAGTTATTGATACTTAAAAGCGACACGCCGAATGTCGAGGAATTTCCCGGCAACGTAAATTCCTCAAAATTACTTATTTCCTGCAGTATAGTGCTTATTGATATCTTTGCGCAATGCGGACTCCTCATACTGCCTTATATTTGTCATTTTGCGAAGTGTGAGGCGAGGTACTTCCTGCGGCTGCAGCTGTCTCCTACTGGTAAAATGTTAAGATTCATTGCTGTTCAAAGAACCATCTCCCGTTTGTGTTTTGGTATAGATGTAGCAAACAACTGCAAATCCGTTTGCAGAAACACGATGGAAACGAACAGTAGCGGAAATCTGCTAGCTTAAATATGGCGGAAACGTGACTTGGCATTTCCGTTCCGGAAACGTGACGGAATAACGTAGCACTTGAATTTTCACGTTTCCGCGAGACGTAAATATAACGGAACCATGGAATTGCATGTTTCCGCCAAGTTTCAGAAATACGGGAACATGTGATTTCGTCCTGTGATAGAGAAAGGGAAAGTGTTCTAGCAAGACATTTCCTGTTCTGGCAATTTAGTCAGACATTGAGCAACCTTGCGGGGAAAACGGACCTTCGTAGACATCCCCAATTTATAATTCGTAGGCCGTTTGCACAAGGGAACTGGTTATTAATAAATATTCTGTACATAACATCCATAGACAATTGCAGAAACGTGAGAGGACTGGGAAATAGCATGGTTGTTTTCCGTTTGTTTGAAAAACTAAGATATTCAAATAAAAGATCAACTAAATTTAAGAGACTTAACCACGAATAAAAGTATTTGGAGGAGTCCACAAAATTATAATGGTTTGTATGGAATTTTGCAACTTTCGCAAAGCTTCCATTTGGACAATTTTCCGCTTAGAACTATTAAACTTGGTTGAATAGCTTTTCATTTATTAACATTTCAGTTGAAATGTTAAGATTTTCAATCTAATCAATATAAGAAACTCGGCCCAGTACTCTCACGTTTCTGCAATGGGCTATTAGTTCTTCAGGTTCTCATGCAAGGTCTATACCTGATCATTCTCAGAAGTATCAAGGAGACGAATCTAGACGAGAAAAAAAAACTGAATTCGAAGTCAATGAAAGCCAGCAAACTACAGATAAGTCGGCATATCACGACCTCGTCACGTACGCAAGAATTACTACTCGCCGCAACGATGCACTCACCACCAATTTATCGCTGGGCTATGGGTTTTAAATGTTGCCTCGCTTTCAAAAGATTCTAGGAAAGGGGCATGCCTCTAAACTTGAAGCCAGGTAAACATTTATAGTAAGAGAATTTATCCAGACACTTTGCATATAGACAGGAAGAGTGAGACTGCAATTAGGTGCAATTGCATGTATTTGAAATCTCCTAAAGGTTCAAAGCGATTTTCAAGCAGTCTCACGACAGACGTTGTGATTGCATTTAGAATGACTGCTAAGCTGTTTTCCTTCAGAAAAGAAGTCCCAAATGGGTGGATTATAATACGAAATAGGACCACAAAGCTTGGTTTATTCCCTGATTTAATTAGCGCTTCACTACTTGGAGCCACAGACTTGTTATTCACTTATCATGATGAACTTAATATTGCAATTTAGACCATAAAAGATGCAATGGTAGATTGTTATTAACTGGCAAGAGATGGATTGTATACAATATATCCTTTTTCACAGCTGATCCATTATCCGTATAATTTTCAAGACTAATTGCACGTAATTTATGACCGCACCGTTGCCGGACCAAAATCTGATCGCTCCCAAAAAAACACATGAAAATTTGCTAATTAACGGCAAGTCTTTTCGGTTACATCTAGCTTCAGAGTCTCTAAAATCATAACTTAGAAGAAAAAAGGTAGTAATCGAAATTAAACAGCTGATTTTTACCAACACGCTTTGTTGAAACTTTAGACGGAAGTAGCCAGGCTAGTCATCTTCTTGTAAGATTTTTCTTGGTAAAAAAAAGCCTCAATCTTAGTATTTTTTTCTTGATATTACTAAATCAAGGGCTGAACTTTGCAGGGATATTAAGACTTCAGGATATAAAACATGGGCATGGAAAATATAAGGTCTGAAAAACAGGCAATTTCGGGCTGCTTTCCATATGCTTGAAATAGGTCCAATCTGACATAACAGCCACTGGCTAATTAGAAATTCCCATGAGCTGATTTGTTTACCCATAAAAGGCTAAGAATAGTGCATTAAAAAGGCAGGTTTTTTTTGTATAAAATTAATTGTACGTTGCTTAAAGAGAGATTAAAAAGTGGCGAAAATTGCACTGAAAATCAGCTTCTGGGGAACCCTGAGGGGCTGATATCCCGAACTCGGCCAAAAAAAGGTTCATTGAAGCTGAAACTTTGGCATATTACATAAGCCCTCATAACAACATTGTGTACCAATTTTAAGCGAAATCGGCCGACCCTCATTTCCAAGTCTGCCCCGGTTTCTCAGGCGGAAGCTCTTGAGATGTTTCCGCACAACATTCGAGCAATAATGGCAAAAATTAAGTTACCAAAAAAGCTTCATAGCATGTTGATATCTAAATTATATAAAGGTAAGAAGATCTTATCGAGATTTAAGCTCAAAAAGCTGACCTCGCGAGAAACAATTGAACTTGAAGTTATACATATTTCAATTAAAACGCACGTTTCGCGTTAGTTAAAAAACACAATAACACACGCATGAAGCATTCTTACAAGATTTGACATTAAATTTCTCGAGAATGCCTGGGGATTTCATCGTGGGGTCACCTGGAGAAATGAACTACAGTGAGAGGTTTTAAATAGTATTCAAAAAGATAATGTGCTGTGAGTAGATTTTTAGTAAATAATATTTGCAGTTATTGCTCGAACTTTGAACGGAATACGTCTTAAATACATCTTTTACTTTTTTAAGAACTGGTTCAACCTACCTGCCTGTCGGCCGTTTATCTTATTCATGACAAAATCAGTGACGTTTGTTCTCCTCCGGGTTAAGCTTCGTCTGGCCCTCTTGGTGGAAAACGTGTACAGATTGGATTGAGGGAAGAGTTGAGTGGAAGAACGAACACTGCTATCCACACATAGGCAATTTTGTCTGGATCTTTAAAATTTCCAGTCAGAGATAAAATGCTGATCATAATTATTGGCATCCAACAGCAAAAGTCTGTCATCACAATGAAGAGAAGTCGCTTGGCCACGGCGGATTCTTTGTTTAAATTTGTCGATCGCACAGCTCGGGACGAGCGCTTTACTCTACAAAACATTGCAATGTAGGCGACGAGGATAAACATGAAAGAAACAAAGTTCAAACCGACAAAAAAGGCAACAGAATATTCCCATCCTACTGGTCTTCCTTCAGACAGCTGAAGAGGAAGGCAAACAGCAGAACGACTGTAGAATCCAAAATGACCGCTGTAGTCGTAAAAGTAGTCAAAACCTGCGATGGGAATTACAGATATGACGACACCAAATATCCACACCAGTAAGCATACAAAAGAGGCAGTTTTGAAAGTGAGGCGTTTGAACTTGAAGGGGAACACGATACACAGAAGTCTGTCCATCGTAATAATGGTTAGTATCAGCACGGATACTTCACTGGAGAGCATGGAAAGAACTCCGACAATTTGGCAACCCATCCCAGATCTCCAATTGATGTCATGCCTAAAGTATACCCCTCGCCATCTGACGTCCATAATTGCAATTGTCAAGAGATACACGCCCATCAACAGATCAGCGACTGCCAAATTTGTCAGCAAAAAAGACTGAGCCCTGTTCTCTTCCTTGTCAATGATCCGCCATATTATGACCAGGAGGTTGCCAAGGAAAGCAAGGATTCCAAGAATCCAAATGCAAATCTGGAGAGTGTTATTTTTCATGAGGTCGTCACAGCTTGAGAAATCATCGACTGGAGCCTCACACTCAACTCCCGCGATTGATTTCTTGGCATAGCAGCAGAGGATAAAGCGATCGAGTTTCCTGTGTGAAAATTGCCAGAAATATAAATTCACTTTGTTCCTTTGAGTGTATTCACCACATAACAGGCTAGCCGGCCGTAAATCTATTTCAATGTTCGTTTAAAATACAGAATACACTCCACCTTACTTTCAGTTTCTAGCTCAGTGGAGCTGACATAATTTCTTTTCCTGCTACTGCTTTTTCAGTTAATTTTTCTGTTCTAAAAGGGAAAATGATAGAGTTTTAAAAACTTAATCGAGTGCATAATAGACGTTACTCACACATATTTTAGGTTGGTCAGTTCACTAAATGCATCTAAAGGTACTTTAGCGAGTTTGTTTCTGTCCAGATACCTGTGTGGAAAGAAAACAAGAAATTGTTTTTCAAAAATGCACGCCAATTAAACGTTCCTCTCGTTTCTGTCATACTTTATTGATGAAGGTATTGTTTTTTAAAGCATATTTTACCTACATAAGACTAGTTACGATACAGTATATTTCACTACATTACTAAGTTATCTTAATTGGTATTATTCCTTAATTTACCGTTAATTGCTAAGCACGAAAAAAGAGACTTCTTATCCCTCACTAAAACTCGAACACAGCATCTTTGCTCTTACGATTCGTCTTAACTGTTATCATCATCCTTGGATTATCCTGTGCTTAATTTTGTTCAAATAATGTTTCCGGAACTACAAAGGAGACAAACAATGCTAAGCTTCAAACGTTTTGTTTCTTTGTTTTTTGTTTTCAATCTAGCCAGCATATTCTTCACAGTAAACTATACATTGTCAAAATAACCGAAACATGATCTCTCCCAACACAGCGAACTTACAGGTATTCCAACGAAATCAATCCCCGAAAAGTGTCCTTTGAAAGTTCAGTCAGTTCGTTGCTGCTTAGATTCCTGAGAATAAGACATTAAACCATGAAAATCAGAACGCAGTTACACAAAAAAAAAAAAAAAAAAAAAAAAAAAAAACAGACCGTGTTACCACCCGAGGTGATCGCCCCATAAACAACTTAGCGACATTTTAATCGCTTGACCAGCAGAACTGAAGGGAACATGGCACAAAAACCAACACAAGTCAAGAATGCGTTAAACGTTATGTACTCACAATAACATGAGTTGTGTCAGAGTTCCAAAAAGGCCATCTGGTAATGTTCTGAGCTTGTTTTCCTGAAGGTACCTTGGAGACAATAAAGTAATGTTTCACATTTGGATAAAAATGTAAGGGTACATTACATGTAATATGAGGGGAGATACGCAATTAAACGATTTGTACAGGGAGCGTTACCCAAGAGCCTGTCTTATGCTTTTACCTAGAGGTCTGATCGCTTTAAAACGGTGTCTGACAAAACTTAGTCAATATTTGATTAATTACATGGTACATTGATCGCACTTTTACTCCCTTTTCCCTTTTAAATTAATCGTTTTACGGACGGGTTGTTCAATAAACTCAGTTGACCACCTACGCCATTAAAAGAAACGATCTTGTAACTCAAATGGACATGAGTTAACTAACGACATAGAAATCTAATGTACTCACAAGTGCTCCATATTGCTGCTGTTTCCAAACACCCCATATTCCAACTCATTTAGCTGATTTGAACGCAAGCTCCTTAGAAAAAAAGAAGGAATACAAAAAAGATTTCGTTCAACCAAATACTCTTAATATATAGATTTAGGTCAGCCTAAAAGCGTCGCTCCTTGGCCGGATTGTTCAGTGCCCGATTGAGCTAACCCAGGAAAAGGTAGAATGTTGATTTGAGTTTTGTAACTTTGCGGTGAGGCTTTCTGTTTAGAGTTTTATAATCATCTTATACTCAAAACAAAGCAGCAAAAAACATCTGTATAGAAGAAAAAAATTATAATTCGAATAAAATTTAATCCTGGCCTAGCGTTAACATTTTTCCGAACAATCCTGCCTTGTTTTCAACAAGTTAACCTGACATGAGCCCGCGATTCAATCGAGAACCAGCACTTGGGCAGCGGTCAATTTCAAAAACTACTTGACCACGATGAGCTAAACACTTGAGCTCGCGATATGGTCACGTGATACTGGTCAGCAGATACCTTGTTTTGAAAAGTGTCAATAGCGTCGTGCACAGTTTCTAAAAATAGATGACATCACCAGAGACCCCCCACATGACTTAGACAAGAATTACAGTCCTGTAGAAAGAGTTGTATGAGCGCGTTGTCTTCTCAACCAGAAAATCAGGCAAAAAAGGAAAGATTGGTGGTCAAAGGTCTTGGTTAGCTTAAATAATGTTAAAACACGACCGCTGCTGCTTTGGGTTATGTAAAACAGTCTCCGAGGTGTCCAGAAAAGAGCATAAATCTCACAAATCGCATGAGAATCTTACAAAGCCGCAGTGACAGGGCGACAGATCCCAAAACCCTCAGGCACTGGAAGTCGAGACTTTTTAGCGCGGCGGTTGCGACTAGCTGATCAGAATACTTTACAGTGAAGTGTATTACGAAGAAACTTATCTGCTGTTTATCCTGGTCTTCAAGAGAAGACTGATCAGCTGACTTGTGCCCAAACTACCCGAGGTGTCCGCTCATGACGAATACGATAGAACCGGAGGACATAATTATTATCTCTGAGACAATTCCAAATTCGGAGCAAAATTTGATGTGCTGTGCAATTTGGAGGACCATGATTTTAATAGAGCCATTTATCCGACCACATAAACAAATCTGTGACCGTAAGCAGACCTCAACCACTTATATTTCATAGCTATGTTTGGCACGATAAGTGTACTAAATATAGCGCGAGCTAAAACTGTTTTTTATGTGCGAAGACGGATCGGGCCAGTTCCATCGCGGCAAGGCAACGAATCGGATCGGATCGACGCTTATTTCTTTAACAGGTATTTCTTTGGCTGGCTTGCTGACTTTCTTGTAGGTGATATACCGGAATGTTGGGTATAATAATAATATTTTTCTCTGCCATGGAGGTAAGGAGTGCGTTCGTAAACCGCATCTTTCTTACATGAGAAGCCCACAATATTTTGCCGCCCTCCTTCAAATTCCGTATTTTTATTATTCCAAGGTACATACCGTGTGTTTTCGTCAACATTTTGAGCTAGAGAGGCCATCGAATTGCGAAATTAATCACTGAGTATCGCGCTGTAGAGTTTTTGAGCGCCGCTGTTTCATACATCGCTCTCAAACAAGTAGCCCATGGAATGGTTGGTTTGTCTGAGTCACACCGGGGGTTAAATTTTCTTGACGTCATCTGTGCGCGTCGCCATTGATCAAAACATGGATGTCCAATATCAAAGTACACAGGTAAACCAAGGCTACATGTCTCTGTCAACCTAATATTTGTAGCAGGTGGGAGGGGGTGTTTCCAGGCAAATCAGTGGTTTCGTCATAACTACCAGTGTGACGTCACGCCATACATCGGTGATTTTCGATATGGCGGCCAAATTTTTTGGTTCGTTAACTGAAAGAAATGTGGAAATTTCTAACTTTTTGACGATTCGATTACTTTGTTCAGTGTTACCCAGGATTCAAAATATATAAAAGACTTCTCTGCAGTATTTTTCGGTAGGATAAGTTATTCGAAAGCCTCATATTTTGAGTAGAAACATACTAACAAGAGCCTGAGACGTCGACAAAGTTTAATAGATTGACAACGTTTTCCTGGAGCCCACGCAGAAATGCGGAGATGTCCTGATCCCAGAATAGGAGGTTTGGTACATGGTATATTAAGTTTGCTCTGTGCAGAGAATTAAACCCTCAGTACTTATGGTTCGTCGCAACAATCCCTTCAAAGTCAATGCAATGGCACTTGGAGAGCGACTTCAGAATACCCAGCCACGATTACGTGACAATGAACGCTTGCTCCCGTAGTCCCGCAATGGTGTTGTGTAGCGATATTCACTGTTTACAAACAAGTCTTTTGATATTTAAATTTTGCCAACCACAGAACAAAAGAATTTTTTGTTTCGAGAGCCAATAAACCTCTGGCTGGCACATTAATGACAATAGGAGACGTAACGATGAGTATCGCCATTTTATGGGTTGATGAACGTAAGACGAGTAAAACTTTTGCTATGAAAGTAAGACGAGTAAAACTATTGCTCCCGCAGTCCCGCAGTGGATAAAATGAATATTAAAACTCCGGGCTTCGGCTCATGGATTATAGAACGAAGTCTTTTCATGTGTAATGCGCTTGTTTCGGCTGATGGATTTTAGAACTAGGTATATTCATGTGTAGCACGCTTGTTTCGTGTATACATTAAGTTTTTCTCTTTTGTTTCCATATGTAACTATTTATTGACTGCGGGACTACGGTAGCAGGCATTAAGTGTCACGCAATCGTGGCCGGGTATTCTGAAGGTTAGCCCTTCTGGAACACACAGGCAGTCATCTACCCCTTAAAATTTAAAAACACAAGCATTCAACCAGCTAACAGCTGGTAAAAATAGACACTCTTGACCTTTCACCAATCTAACAAAGTTTAACACGCGAGAAATCAAACCTACATGTACGCCCTCGCACTCAAAAGGATTGTTGAGCAAAATGGCTCATCACATTGAGAAAAACTAACAATGGCTTGAAAGTTATATCAAAAAGGAACAAAACCTCCTATTGTGAGGTACTTCTGTTGAAAACTTGAAGAGAAAACGGCGGGCGTTTTGTGGTGGCCTTTACTTGACCGGAAGTCAAGATGGCGGTAACCCCACTTGACCCGATTTGTTTTCAATATAATTTAGAACAAAAAACGCACAGAAAACAACAAACAGTTGTACTC
>JAHPZR010031161.1:17500-19680 GCA_019787425.1 Platygyra sinensis
TTTTGGGACCGATCAGATTTTGGTCCGGCAACGGTACGGTTATAAATTACGTGGAAGTAGTCTTGAAAATTTATACGGACAATGGAGCGGCTGTGAACAAGGATATATTGTATACCTAACAACCCATCTCTTGCCGGTTAATAACAATTTATCAATGCATCTTTTTTGGTCTAAACTGCAATATTAAGTTTAAGGTTGAGGCTTTTTTACCAAGAAAAATCTTTCAAGAAGACGACTAACCTGGCCACTTCCGGTTAAAGTTTCAACAAAGCGTGGCGGTAAAAATCAGCTGTTTAATTTCGATTAATACTTTTCTTCTTCTCAGTTATGATTTTAGAGACACTGAAGCTAGATGTAACCGAAAAGACTTGCCATTAATTAGCAAATTTTCATGTGTTTTTTGGGACCGATCAGATTTTGGTCCGGTGACGGTACGGTTATAAATTACGTGGAAGTAGTCTTGAAAATTATACGGATAATGGAGCGCCTGTGAACAAGGATATATTGTATACCTAACAACCCATCTCTTGCCGGTTAATAACAATCTACCATTGCATCTTTTTCGATCTAAACTGCAATCATGATAAGTGAATAACACTTGAGACTGCTTGAAAATCGCTTTGATTCTTTAGATTTCAAATACATGCAATTGTACTTAATTGCAGTCTCACTTTTCCAGTCTATATGCAAAAAGTGTCTGAATAAATTCTCTTACTATAAGTGCTTACCTGGCGTCAGGTTTAGAGGCATGTCTCTTTTCTATAATCTCTTAAAAGTGAAGCAACATTAAAAACCTTAGCCCAGCGATAAATTGGTCATGAGTGCATCTTTGCGGCGAGTAATGCAAATTCAGGTCGATTCTTGCGTACGTGACGAGGTCGCGATATGCCAACTTATCTGTAGTTTGCTGGCTTTGATTGACTTGGAATTCAGTTTTTCTCGTCTAGATTCTGCTCCTTGATACTTCTGAGAATGATTGGTATAGAACTTGCATGAGAACCTGAAGAACTATAAATGGATGTTTAATTATTAATACCCAGTCCCCCTGTACAAACGGCCTACGAATTATAAATTGGGGATGTCTAAGATGGTCCGTTTTCCCCGCCAAGTTGCTGAATGTCTGACTAAATTGCTAGAAAATGTCTTACTAGAACACTTTCCCTTACTCTATCCCTTTATTGCTTTCTTAGTCAACACAGTTCCATGGTGGTAAGCAGACTAAATCAGTGTACTGTATACCAAAGATTGGACAGGGGAGGAGTGGATTTTCCTTCACTGGTTTGATAACTGGGGAAATACAATATTTCAGCTTTCTTGGAGTCTTATGAACTTGAACTTTTTTGGCACCCCAGCTGTAGAATTGCTGGTTTACTCTGATTTCCATAATCAGAAGCGATAATCCTCAGGACGACCAGTATGCTTGCTGTAGTAACCTGAGTATCAGGCCTTTCTAAGCAAGAGGGTAGGGGTAGGGAGGAATTGCAGGGTGATTCCTTCTCCTACCCGCGAGAAAGAAAAGCCTGATACTCAGGCTATTGCTGTAGGTGATATGGTAAAGTCGTCACCAGGCCCAGTGTCTTATACCTGCCCGATAAGACATGGCGACGCCTTAGTATTTAGGAGCGCTCCATCCGGGGTCTATCCACCTAACCATTAGGCCGCGACTCTGCCATGCGCTAGGTAGTTGCTTTAGCGTAGAATCCGAATGCGCCGTTTACTACATTACATGTTTACTTCAATCTGTCGTAAACTGATAAAACGGAACAGGGAAAAGAAAATGTATGGCCAGCACTTTAAAAGAACGTTGCATGACATTCTGTCGGTTGATTTGTTATTTACCAGAAAAGAAAAATCTGTTAGCAGATTTGTTTCATTTGAGTGCGCTTGAAAGGCAGAGGAGCAACAGTCTGGCTATTACAATTTCGTCTGCTGGAAAATTTAAAAAAAAGCATACAGAAGTTGATTCTCAACCAAGCTGGCTTGCTTGGCATTACAAAGGATGAATTCAAGACGATTGTTATTTGCCACGTCACCGCCGAAAAGGCAGCAGTTTGCGTGACCAAAGTGGGCCATGTCAACACCGTTTCCATCAAGAAAATCAAAGAGAAAAAAGAAATTGAAGAAACTGAGGAAAGTTACCGCTGACGTTTCAGATAGCATGTTTCAGGAGCTCAACAAAC
>JAHPZR010031162.1:0-26191 GCA_019787425.1 Platygyra sinensis
TCCCAGTGAGAACAGAAAAAATTAATTTAACAATAATCATTTAATAATAATAATCATCATCATCATCATCATAATAATCATAATAATCATAATAATCATGATGATGATGATGATGATGATGATGATGATGATAATAATGATAATGATGATCAACTTCATTTATTGCGGGTAGCACACAAGGTAACCACTGAAGAACTAGTCACCCTCATATAAAATAATACTTACAGAACAAAAAAGATGACATGTTAAAAATTGAAAACATAGAATGATTCTCAAATATGCAATGATAATACAAAAAAGCTAAAAAAGTACGCTCATGCTAACAGACATCTCCAATGAACAGCCAGTTGCAGGCTTGATCTCTTCTTTACAATTCACAAAAATGCTTTAAAGTGCCCATTAAGTCATCTGATTCTATATATCACCCAATGAACTTCAGCGAAAAAAATTTTAATTGGATAAATTGGCCACCATTTTGATCCACCATTCGCACCAATCTTCCTTGGTTTGGAATGAGTTGTGACATACATTCAGTAACACCTGACTTCAGGCTTGACAAATCTTGTTTTACCTCTGTAAATTTAACACATAATCATACAAAATACTGGAAAGGGGCATTCTGCATTGACTACAAAGCTAAATTTACAGAGATAAAACAAGCGGGATGGGTAAAGCCTGAAGTCACACATTCCCTAATCTATGTCACAACTCTGAACATGTCGATCTTGTGATCAGCGGCATGGATCAACCGCAAGAAAATAGGATATTCAGGTTTTAAAATATTCATAAAAAAATCGCTTTTTATTTAAATTGAATATTTTTTTCGCAGAAGCTCATATTTGCATGAAATACAGGATCGACTAGCAAATTAAAATTGTGATGTTATGGGCACTTCAAGTCCACTACCTAAGAGTGTACTGCTTAAATTTTTTCTGCTTACTACCATGATGTACAGTCTAACATGCAGAAAAAGTAGTTTTGAAATGAAAGTATGACAGTTACTAAGGAAAATTATGCTTAAGTCTCCATTGTGAAAATATCAGATTTGAGACAGTGTCTTAAAATAATATTTAACTTTGCTAATTAGTTTAGACACTAGCAGACTTTAAACAGGGTAACCTACCATGGACCAGCAGCTAGAACAATATCTCTAGCAGTGTTAAGTTACAGAAACAGTAGTCATGTTTGACTATAAACTTTAAATCCTTTTTATTCTTTTTACATGTAAAACAACATAAAACTTTACATGTAAGTTACCTCCTGAATTGTTTCCATGGGAGGTGGGGGGTCTTTGTTTCTACAGAGATTTACTATCACCCATGTGACATTCCTTAAGAAACTGATCTGCCAAGTTAAAAGAAATAGATGATGAAAACAAAGACAATAGTTGAATTATTAAGAGTCTCCAACTGTGTAACCAAATAAACCAGTAAAAGTAAAATTTGAGAAATCCTCTGGCATTACAGATAATAGGGAGTTAAATAAAACCATGACAGCAATGGCAGCAACAACATCACTAAACAAAAGGTTTAATGAGCAGAACAATAGCTGTGCATGTGCGTTTCAATTCTTGGTACACTTTGCCATCTTCTGCAAAACAACAATGTGAAATGATCGAATTCTGCATTGTCTGGAGGACGTGAACCAACACAGCTACTTTTTAAAATTCATATTCTGAATTTAACGCTGCTTTCCATATTCAATTTCGCAATGGTTTTGACAGTGAGAAACAAACTAAATGACTTTAGGGTATTGCGAGATTTGTACGTAAAATATAAATTCAATTTTTAATTGATGTTGTCCTTGGCTTGCTGTTGTGGTTCCTTAAACTCCGTCATATTGCATATTATGGAATAAGCTTGTGTACTGTGTAAGTTAACTCTCTACTGCCCAAGAGGCCTCCCTTTGATGAGTAAAATTGTCTGGGGTTAGACAGAGTAAAATCTATAAGTGGGTCTCAGGCAGGAAAGGGTTAAGGGAGATAGTATTTTAAAGACTCAGTTTTGGCCAAGATGCATTGCATACTGTTCAGCATTGGAAAACAATGGAAACCCAAATATCATGTACTCCAAAACAATAAGATGTACGAAAAGCATGATGGTCAATACTGGGTCTTTAAGTGGATGAACAGTAAGTTCAAAGATCTTTTCATATACAAAACATTTCTAAGGTATATTTCTATACCGGTACATGTATCAGGTATTTAATGGCATGCGAGGCAGAAGTTACTAGTTTCTCTAGTTGTGGCTGAAGCCTGACTAGATACAGACAGAGATAAAGTGACTGGATACACAGAGATATTTTCAATTATAATCCATCAAATCTTTTGGCTCGCGCACAATTGGTCTAAACTCGTCACGTGACCGAATATCCCCCAACTAAAACTGGGGGACATCTGAGAATATACCCCCAATTTTCAAAACTGCACACCTTGCGTAAACGATTTGAAGGATAATAAAGACGATAGTCTCCATTAGGTGCAAAAATATGCTAGGATATTTGTCCATGGACATTATCTGTTCCTCGAAGCTCACAGTTTTCCTTGAGCTACGCTCTCAGAAAACTGTTTGCTTCTCGGAACAGATAATGTCCATGGACAAATATCCTAGCATATTTTTGCCCCAAATGGAGACTATTGTTTATTTAGAAAACAGTCCTAAGAAAGCATGCCTGCTGGTTGGTTAAAAATCGTGTTTGTATAACTCGATAGCGACACAGAACTAACGCGCACTGTTGACGTAGTGATGGCGTGAGCAAAGAGAATTTACATTTTGATAATCAAAGTTAACAAGCTGTTTTCCTTTTTCTCGTCGTGGTGTTTTCTCAAAGAAATAGAAAACATGTACTCCGTGTTTCTATCGAGTTATACAAACACTCGTGAAAGTTTCGAAAAAACTCGAAAAAGCTGTGGAAACAATTGTCTGCGGCTCGTGTTCCCACAGCATTTCTCGTTCTCCCAAACTTCCACTCGTGTTTGAATAACTTCATAGGAACACGGTACATGTTTTCTATTTCTTAAATATATATGTTTGAAAGGGATTAGCAACTTGATATCAAGTATTCATTGGCACACGAGACAGAAGTTTCTTTTTTAGTTGTGGCTTAAGCCAGAGGCTATACTTTAAAGTTAGTTCTTTACAAAAAACCCTAAATGCTTCTAAGCAACAAATACAAGCAGCACTTACAGGGACATTGGGGTTGACAAACTTGAGCAGTGGTTTGACTACACCATGGCGAATGACAAAATCTCTTAAACCAGGACCATCCCCTGAGAGGAAACACCACATTATTAATCCGAGCTTCAATGTAGTAAGTATGAGTGTGGCAGACATCATTATTGACGTTTTACACTCAACAAGGAGCCCATCACTAGGAACCTGCAGCTACCCCATATTCCTGTCATGGCCTTTTCACTAACCGATCTATTTTTAGCTTGAATGTATCTTGAATTCAGATCCCCACAGGAACCTCAGTGAGCAATGGCAATCACAAGCATGGACTAACGTTGACCTGTCAACATGTTTACGCGAGGCCTCATTGTTTTATCCTTACTGAAGCTTGCTTATGTAGACTGGAACTGGCCTATTTTGCAGGAAAAATATCTAAAACTAGACTGTTCCATAAAAATTCTGTTGCATAGGCTTATCATGGGAGTTACAGGCTCCTAGTAATGTCCTCCTGACTCAACCCAATAGTATGTCAAGCATATTAAATAGAGCTATCTTGGTCACTATGCAACACACCTATGGCTATGTTCCATGGCAACTCACTTTCTCCCAGTCTCCACCCACTTGATTTTAATATGTTAGTAATTTTCAGCTTGAACAACAATAAACGAGGCCACAAACTTGACCTAACACATTTATATGCTGGCTGTATCATACAGATGAGGCACCATTAGCAAATATCAAAATGGGACCCCAAAGGTGGCCGGGAAGGTCTTCAATGTTGAGGAGGTCTGGAACCCTGCATGTTACTATGATAACAAAGCTGTTAAGGTGACATTGTGGAGCACATTTAGTAGAATCTTACTGCAAATAATCAAGCATTTCTGATATAAACTGGCAAAGATATCTATCTTCATCTTATTTGATCAAAATTTGGTTGATTACAAGTGTGATGTAATCACTTAACTAATTTGCATATTTAAAAAATTTGAATATATCTGGAATGACAAGAGATGTCATGCAGACTACATTGTACTTGTTTATGTTTTAAAATGGCTTAGATAAGAAAGGTGGGAATTTTGTCATAGTATCACTTTAAAGTGAGTGCATCTGGTACTATTTTCACAGTATAAGCAAACATAAATCCAGATAACATTGTGAGCAAGCACTGAGCATTTCGACTGCAAACATTGCACTTATAACCAGACATACAGTTTGACCTTCTTCCAGCTTGCAATAAGATTCATAAGTTCTTGCTGGTTTTTGTGGTTAGATTTACAACTACTTGCAGTTAGACATTTAACTTATTGCATTTAGAATGTTCTTGTAGGTAAACTGCAATGACATTTTTATTTCTTGCAGCAGCCTGTGTGTTCTTGCAGCAGCCTGCGTGTTCTTGCAGCGCAAAAACTTCTTCTTGCACGTGCATCATTTTTGGGCTGTACTGTATATATACCTAATATTGAAAAAGCTGTCCAGAAAAAAGTATGCACCATAAACAACACCACACAGTGGTTTTCTGGGAGACTTCCAAACTTATACTAAATGTGAATTCTTCTGGTATTTGATAAAAATGGTTAATAAGATCAGAATGCCTAAGTCATACTGAGAAGGCTCACTGTAATGGCTTTTTTACTAATTTAGTCATGATATGTTAACAGATATCTTCTCCAATAAACAGTCAGTTGCAGGCTGGATCTCTCCTTCATAATGTGTGCAGAAGTTAATTTTTTCAGGCTTCAATTACACAACTGCTTAAGGGGGGAAAAACTTAACTACAAGTCTGTTGCTAAGGAAATCTCAAAACCTCCTTTTTTGGCTCCTGAAGTCCAGTGGGCATCAAAGTTTACTGTGTTTGTTTGATTCACGTTTCCTTTAAATGTTTCGAACCACACCCATATTCGGTACGTCACGTGATCACAATAGAAAACGTCTAAAAACTCGGACTGAGTGGATCGTTTTCGAAATATAACAATACGTTTTGCCAAAACAGGCATTATCTATAACTTGTAGCATGCGTTTGAGTAAATGTGCAATATTTCAAAAATTATAGATCTTTAAGAGTATAAAATGCGATGATCAACCATTGAAGTCCACTAACTGTTTGCAAACTTGGGCATACACCCACTGTATATCAAAGCTCAGGCAACTCAAATTTACCTTTGTTTTCTAAATTTGCCATCATAAGGAAGGCATGGACAGTTACCATGGCTTTTTAAAATTACCACTGTGGGCAGTTAACCTGTGATCATTAAATGCCATGGGAAACATTCTAGAATACTAATCATGAATAAGCTTTTCTTGTCTTCCCACAATTCCATTAAAGGTTGAATTAATATGGTTTATCTCATCTCTGACAAGGAAAATATTTAACTTTCTCATCACATGTTTAACTATGTGGAAAGAATATCTTAAATGTAAGGGCATGAAGTGAGGTTTCAGGAAAGCACTATTTTTCAAAAGCTACCCAGAATAATATTTATAAATTTGCAGAACTGTGCATAAATTAAAACGAAAGTTACACAAAAACTGGATAACAAGGAGACTAATTTCAGAATAATAAAGGACTGCGAGAAAAAGGTAAAATCAAAATGTTCCCTGTTATGTTGGCAATAACTCTAGCAAATTTGCTGGAAACAAGTAAATACTACACTTCAATAAAGAGACCAAAAAACAGGGTAAATTGATCACATCTTTTCTTTATTTATATTCTCATCAGGTATGCACAATAACATACATGTAGAAAGCTCTAGCTCATAAGGAAGGGCAGTAAAAGAGCTTTCAAGAGATGCATCATTCCCGCTCAAATATCCATAATAGAAGGGTTCTCCAGAAGCTCCAATGACCAACAAAAACTGCCGTCTACTCGGCCTGGGCTCACCAGCTATTCAGGGAAAATAAACATACATTTTTTGGGGTGGGCTTGGCAAGAAAAATAGTTGTGACTGGCTACTTAAAAATTTCCTTCAACTAGTTTAAAATTTTGAGAGAACCCTAAATAAACTTCAAGAAATTGCATTCATTTGCATAAATCAGCTACTTTTTTCTACAAAATTTGACTCCCAAAATACTTTGTAAAACCTGTTTGTAAACCATGTCCAGACCACACAATACAGTCTTTGTTCTCTTTGTTTTTCTGGTACTAAACTTTGGAATGCATTGCCTCTTGATGTAAAGCAGATTAATCCTTTTTCCAGCTTCCGTCAAAACATAGTCTGTGGTAACATTTGAGAGGTTCCCTTTGTTATATATTTACTAGTTTTATCAAATGCAACTACATCAGGAAAAATTGGCTAAATATGAACTTTTTGCCTGCTTCCTTTGTAAAGGAAATAAACTAGCTCCAAAATAGAGGAATACATTTCCACTCCTTATTTGAACCTTTTTTCTTATTTGAACCTTGGCAAACACACACAAGTTTGAAAAGAGCAGATGGCATTTCTTGAACTGAGCTGGGGGTGATTTGAAAAAGACATGAAGTCACAGTAGCGCTGTTTGCACTAAAAATGGAGAGACAATGTAACCTGATATAAAACTGCTATGAGAGAGTGGTATCACACCACATACAAAAAGGTCCGCTAATGAAGACTTATCTGTGCATGCAGTAAGGGCAGATTGCTTTGTTCCAGAAGGAGAGCAAGGAGAGCAAGGGGTTTCCTGCGACAAATATAGAGATTTGCGATGTTCACAAACAAATAACATGGGTGGAACATGTTCTACATAGAGTACACCTGTATCTGTCTCACCCTACCCCCAACCACTTCCTTGCCTCTAGACTAATTAATTACCTTCAGTTAATTAATTACTTATTATAAACAAGTACTTTTTTTCCGTCACATACAGTTTAGAGTATTAAGTACATATCTACAAGCACTTAAGTTTACACCTTAATGAATTAGTGACATAGTTCCTTAGGGCATGGCATACTGGCAAAAACCAGCCCAATAGTGCACTCTGTACTGCAAATGTACTTATCTCAGATTTTCAGCTGTATGCTTGTGCATACATGTGATATGGAAGGTAAAACCATTGCAACATATTTAAGATTACTGAAACATGTACCAGTGGAATCGGTAGCAGGAACCTAACTTAAGTGATGGTTCAGTTTTTTTACAAGTTTGCTTGTGGGTACACCAATCGAGAAGCACGAGTCAGTCTTTGGTGTTTATTACTATCATAAGTACATTATTTTACTTTAAACCTGCAAGTTATTCAGTCTTACCAATAATGTTTCCAAGTGCCCAAACTGCTTGCTCACACACATTTTGATGAGGCGATTCCAGTAACTTCATAAAATACTTGACAGCATCTAACAGGACAAGACAAAAACTGCTCTAATTACCCCATAATGCAACTGCAAAAAGTTTCTGAAACAAGTTTCAAAACTCATTAATAATTCATAAAGAAATACAAAAAAAATGAATTTCTGATGGTGTAATAAGGCACAACATGTCAAAATAAGCTTAATATTTGGCCAGTTCATTTCAAATTTGGACACCAAAAAGATCTTTGAGAGACCTTCACATTGGAAACAAAATCATACAATCTCCTGAATAAGACTTGATTAACCACCTCTCAAGTTTTTGAAACTTTTGTGCTTTACAATTTTTGAGTCAAGTGAATATCTGTTAAAAATCTCCACACCCAGAGCTGCAAATTAAGTGGTTGTTTAGAGGTATATCCAATATATACAAGGAATAAGGAATTTTTTAACATTTTGATTTTTTTACTTTGCAGACTGCTCAATTCAATTTGCGACATCTTGTATGTCTGTTGTGGTGATTTAGGACATATCCCAAACATTACCTTTCCAATGGTATACTACTTGTGGTCTTTTGATTCACTGTTATCATTTCAGAAAACCACAGTTTTTCTCCAGGGATTAAGGATGAACTAATGAGTGCCTTAATTTTTTTGGCTCAATTTTGCAGCTGATTTTCTCCAGAAAAATAAGTCCAAGGATTACTCTACAAAACAAACAGCAAACAGTTTTGAGGCTGTTCCAAAAAACTGACACCATGTGTTTTATAGGGTTTAAAATGCTCAGCTATGTCTCATGTTTTCAATCCGATAAAACACTACTGCTTGTTTTTTTAATATTTACATATACGTAATTTGCAATAAAATTGTAAAGCACAGTCTTGGTTATGTTATTAAAGTGCACATGACACCAAACATTTTTTTGGCCAGAACAATAAAACAAATTTCGTGGATTGCTTTGCTGCAAAAATCTTCGATTTGGTTAAATCTTCGATTTTTTATGCCTCATCAAAGTACGTCCAAATGCTTCCATTTTGGTTTGTGACCAAGTTTAATTGGGCATAGTATACCTTTTTGTTTACAGGTGATCATCCAGAAGTGAAGAAACATACAAAAAGATGGGTTGATTTTGTGAAAGCAAAACATGCAAAGTAAGTGTTCAGTAATCTGTACATGCATTTCAAATCAGACGATTTCATTCAATGCCTGGATTTTCAAGAAGAGGAAGAGATTTTGCTGACTTCATGGCTTAAGCAAGACGAATTTGGGAAACCACTTCCCTGTTGATTCATGTAGCCCTTGTTGCATCTGATCTTCCTTGTTCAATTCATTGAAAAAGAAATCTGGAAGGGTCATGTTGTCAACAAACACCAGTTTGGATAACCCATCATTTAACAAATGTGGCCATGGAGACATTCAAGACATGAAATACTGAGAATTGGTATGTTCAGAACCCTTTTTTCTTGTAGACATTATCAATATACAAAGTACATGCATTTGGCCAGGACCAAAATAATTTTAAGCCGTCTTTTTCTGCTTGAGGCTCATAGACTTGAATTGTATTATAGGTCCAGAAGAATCAAGTACCATGGTAAAACATGCATATAAGATGGCACATCTGATGACCAACTGCTCTGCAAATGAGGAAACCTTGCTGGGTACACAAATATTTCCCTCTTTACCCAGCATGGAAAGTGTCATGAAATATTTTGCCAGGACATCATGAACTCATAGGAACAAAGTAGATTTAGGAATGCAGAATCAAAAACTAAATAAATAAGATTTTCTTTTGTTGTGTAGGGTGGTTGCCACATGGTGGCCAGTGACATATTCCACAATACCATTGACATTTCTAAGCACAAGTAAAGAAAAAGCAATGCTTTTGAACTGTTATAATGAAGCCCAGGGTGGCCCCATGAACACATTTTTTGTATGGTCATAAGGGCTTTATGATGTAAGCTTGACTTGCCAGTAGTTCAGGTTACCACTTGATACATAGTTAATGTCCCTAGTGTTCTCAAGAGGAGACGTTTTCAAATTCATTTTACATCTATTGTTTTTAACTAATTAAGTCTTCACTCTTAACAGTGTATTGCAGGCTGCTTTAAATACATGTAATAAAGATTATAACAATGATAAAACAATAACATTAAAGTTACTAATATGTAAGATAACACAGGGATGCCTAAATGAACATGGCGAAGCAGATACTATAATTTCTGGCAAGAGATTGTTCTACTGCCCAATTGGTGTAGGCTAAAGAGAGTTCCTGTAATTATCAAATGTACAATGGGTCTGCTCAAATTGATGACTAAGAGACAAGAGCCTGGTGTCAATTCTGCTCTTATGTTCTTTCTAAAGTTTAAACTGGTGCAACCTGTAGACTCTGCATATCAACTCTATGGGATGGACCATTACCATTAATAGCAAATGTGCTGTCAAAGTAAAATAAAATGTGTGCATGTCTATGAATCAATAGTACAAAACAAAACAACAGAAAAAAATGACAGGTCACCGTAGTTGTTTCCGAGAAAATGATGATTTACCTCTTTGGCGAGGTCCAGCCGTAAAGAAAAAGCCGCCATTTTTTAATGCGCGCACGCTAATCACACGTAAAATTATGCGCAGTAGGGATGCGCAATTACCTTAACACTCCCCAGATTCCCCATGCGTCATGGTTGCGAACCATTCAAAACTTGGTTATGGCACAAAAATTCAAGGATTTAACCAAATCAAAAACTTTTGCACCAGATTAATCCACAAAATAAGAATTATTATTTAGGAGGTTAACATTCATGATTTTGAAAACTGCACTGGCAATATTTCTGAATCAGGAAACTTGACATTTATAAATGAAAAATTTGTAAACATTTACAAATGAAAAATTTTATTTAATATTGCCTTTATTAATCTTGAATGGCATGACAGTGAAACTTGCTTAACTCAATTTGTAACTTGGAAAAAATAATTTAGAACTACACAATTTCAGCTTTGTACACCTGATGACTGAGCCCAAAGGATTCGCTTTACTAAAATAAGAACTTGTTTCTGTTTAATTTTCAACTACTTTAACAACTTTGTATTGCATATAATGTTTCTTACTTACCTTAAGGTGGCTCAAAACAGTTTCCAGCACATTCCAAGACGTAGATTTTGTCATTATAACTACTCTTTATCAATTGATGCTACAATCATGGTATCAAAAACCTGCCCAATCACTGGTGAACATGTTGGTATTATTTTCATGACATGATAATAGATCACCATAGCCACACTGACCTGCTCAAAACACCACTTAATTTCAGCTCTGAGGGCTTGTATTTCAAAAACGGCACAGTGGAATTTTTCATAATAGAATTTTGATAAGCAGTATAAGACAACTTTTGGCAAATTAAAAAAAAATTCTGTACACGGGGTTCAGAGCCACCTTAAATTATCGAAAAATTTAAGGTGACTCTGAACCCCAAGTACAGAATACTTTTAAACTTTGCCAAAAGTTGATAACAAGAAAAAAGTTCACCATGCAGTTTGTGAAATAAAAGTACTGAAAGCTAAAATTAAGGGTGTTTTAGCAGGTCCCAATGTTGCTATGGTAACATATACTGTAATGAAAATGACAACATGTTAACCACTGATTGGGCAGGTTTTTGATACCATGATTGTGGCATCAATTGATAAAGAGTGGTCATAACGACACATCAAAATCTACATCCTGGAAAGTGCTGGAAACTGTTTTTTAGCCACCTTAAATCAAGAAAATGCCAACACTATCAAGTTCAAAAGAAAACAGACATATATGTATGTGTGAAACCTTCAGCTGTCTTACATAGAAACTCAACTTGCTACTTGCATAGACAACCCCTACTCACCAGCTTTAACTACAGCCTTTGTTTGTTCTGAAGTGCCCGAGGCAATGTTTGTTAAGGCCCAAGCTGCCTCAAATTGAAGAGAAGGACTGCAAAGTGAAGCACAAGCCATCAAACAATGCAATTAACTTTAACTACACTATACTAATAATAATAGTAACAATCACAATAATAATAATAATAATAATAATAATAATAATAATTATAATTAATAAATAAAAATAATATGAGAACTTTCGAGAAATGTAGAAAACACTCCCCTGCGGTTCGTGTTTTCTACATTTTCCTCACGTTCTCAAATGACCATCATGTTTTATCACAGTGTAATTCACGGATTAGGCTTCTTTATTTGTCAATTATAAAACAAGTAAGAACAGCAAATTATTAAATTATTGAATATAAATCATTGATATAAACAAGGCTAACAAATAATATCTCCAAACAGGTAAGAACTATAAATTTACAAGCAATATAGATATTTCTCTATTTTTATACATATATATATATATATATATATATATGGAAAGGGCGACATGTGATCGTTTTGAATTACCATTAATCTCTCTTAGGCATCTGTAACCACGCTAGGCCTTTTTCCAGACCACTTTTCGCTATTCTTTGCCAATATATGTCTGGATTTATGAAAACGATGCTAAAGAGCCCAACCCCTAAACCCTTATTTCATCTGGATTTTTCTAAACTCTAAGGCCTCTTTCAAGCAATGTAAACGGGCGAAGAATAGAGACAGGACGGCAATGAAAGAAAGATAAACGGATAAAAGAAGGAAAAAAGGACTGACTTTTCCTTTTAATTTTTATATCGTCCACTTTGGAGATAGTTTCTGGTGAGAAAAAACCGCTCACTTAGTCACCTGATATCAGTTTCACCTCGATTTCACTAAACTTTTAGGCCGCTTTCAAGCCATGTAAACGGGCGAAGAATAGAGACAGGACGGCAATGAAAGAAAGATAAACGGATAAAAGAAGGAAAAAAGGACTGACTTTCCTTTTAATTTTTATATCGTCCACTTTGGAGATAGTTTCTGGCGAGAAAAAACCGCTCACATAGTGCCTGATATCCATCCTTTAGCCTCGTTTTCATAAATCCAGACATATATTGGCAAAGAATAGCGAAAAGTGGTCTGGAAAAAGGCCTAGCGTGGTTACAGATGCCTAAGAGAGATTAATGGTAATTCAAAACGATCACATGTCGCCCTTTCCATATATATATATATATATATATATATGTATAAAAATAGAGAAATATCTATATTGCTTGTAAATTTATAGTTCTTACCTGTTTGGAGATATTATTTGTTAGCCTTGTTTATATCAATGATTTATATTCAATAATTTAATAATTTGCTGTTCTTACTTGTTTTATAATTGACAAATAAAGAAGCCTAATCCGTGAATTACACTGTGATAAAACATGATGGTCATTTGAGAACGTGAGGAAAATGTAGAAAACACGAACCGCAGGGGAGTGTTTTCTACATTTCTCGAAAGTTCTCATATTATTTTTATTTATTAATTATAATTATTATTATTATTATTATTATTATTATTATTATTGTGATTGTTACTATTATTATTAGTATAGTGTAGTTAAAGTTAATTGCATTGTTTGATGGCTTGTGCTTCACTTTGCAGTCCTTCTCTTCAATTTGAGGCAGCTTGGGCCTTAACAAACATTGCCTCGGGCACTTCAGAACAAACAAAGGCTGTAGTTAAAGCTGGTGAGTAGGGGTTGTCTATGCAAGTAGCAAGTTGAGTTTCTATGTAAGACAGCTGAAGGTTTCACACATACATATATGTCTGTTTTCTTTTGAACTTGATAGTGTTGGCATTTTCTTGATTTAAGGTGGCTAAAAAACAGTTTCCAGCACTTTCCAGGATGTAGATTTTGATGTGTCGTTATGACCACTCTTTATCAATTGATGCCACAATCATGGTATCAAAAACCTGCCCAATCAGTGGTTAACATGTTGTCATTTTCATTACAGTATATGTTACCATAGCAACATTGGGACCTGCTAAAACACCCTTAATTTTAGCTTTCAGTACTTTTATTTCACAAACTGCATGGTGAACTTTTTTCTTGTTATCAACTTTTGGCAAAGTTTAAAAGTATTCTGTACTTGGGGTTCAGAGTCACCTTAAATTTTTCGATAATTTAAGGTGGCTCTGAACCCCGTGTACAGAATTTTTTTTTAATTTGCCAAAAGTTGTCTTATACTGCTTATCAAAATTCTATTATGAAAAATTCCACTGTGCCGTTTTTGAAATACAAGCCCTCAGAGCTGAAATTAAGTGGTGTTTTGAGCAGGTCAGTGTGGCTATGGTGATCTATTATCATGTCATGAAAATAATACCAACATGTTCACCAGTGATTGGGCAGGTTTTTGATACCATGATTGTAGCATCAATTGATAAAGAGTAGTTATAATGACAAAATCTACGTCTTGGAATGTGCTGGAAACTGTTTTGAGCCACCTTAAGGTAAGTAAGAAACATTATATGCAATACAAAGTTGTTAAAGTAGTTGAAAATTAAACAGAAACAAGTTCTTATTTTAGTAAAGCGAATCCTTTGGGCTCAGTCATCAGGTGTACAAAGCTGAAATTGTGTAGTTCTAAATTATTTTTTCCAAGTTACAAATTGAGTTAAGCAAGTTTCACTGTCATGCCATTCAAGATTAATAAAGGCAATATTAAATAAAATTTTTCATTTGTAAATGTTTACAAATTTTTCATTTATAAATGTCAAGTTTCCTGATTCAGAAATATTGCCAGTGCAGTTTTCAAAATCATGAATGTTAACCTCCTAAATAATAATTCTTATTTTGTGGATTAATCTGGTGCAAAAGTTTTTGATTTGGTTAAATCCTTGAATTTTTGTGCCATAACCAAGTTTTGAATGGTTCGCAACCATGACGCATGGGGAATCTGGGGAGTGTTAAGGTAATTGCGCATCCCTACTGCGCATAATTTTACGTGTGATTAGCGTGCGCGCATTAAAAAATGGCGGCTTTTTCTTTACGGCTGGACCTCGCCAAAGAGGTAAATCATCATTTTCTCGGAAACAACTACGGTGACCTGTCATTTTTTTCTGTTGTTTTGTTTTGTACTATTGATTCATAGACATGCACACATTTTATTTTACTTTGACAGCACATTTGCTATTAATGGTAATGGTCCATCCCATAGAGTTGATATGCAGAGTCTACAGGTTGCACCAGTTTAAACTTTAGAAAGAACATAAGAGCAGAATTGACACCAGGCTCTTGTCTCTTAGTCATCAATTTGAGCAGACCCATTGTACATTTGATAATTACAGGAACTCTCTTTAGCCTACACCAATTGGGCAGTAGAAACAAATCTCTTGCCAGAAATTATAGTATCTGCTTCGCCATGTTCATTTAGGCATCCCTGTGTTATCTTACATATTAGTAACTTTAATGTTATTGTTTTATCATTGTTATAATCTTTATTACATGTATTTAAAGCAGCCTGCAATACACTGTTAAGGAGTGAAGACTTAATTAGTTAAAAACAATAGATGTAAAATGAATTTGAAAACGTCTCCTCTTGAGAACACTAGGGACATTAACTATGTATCAAGTGGTAACCTGAACTACTGGCAAGTCAAGCTTACATCATAAAGCCCTTATGACCATACAAAAAATGTGTTCATGGGGCCACCCTGGGCTTCATTATAACAGTTCAAAAGCATTGCTTTTTCTTTACTTGTGCTTAGAAATGTCAATGGTATTGTGGAATATGTCACTGGCCACCATGTGGCAACCACCCTACACAACAAAAGAAAATCTTTCATTTATTATTTATTTATTGTTTTTGATTCTGCATTCCTAAATCTACTTTGTTCCTATGAGTTCATGATGTCCTGGCAAAATATTTCATGACACTTTCCATGCTGGGTAAAGAGGGAAATATTTGTGTACCCAGCAAGGTTTCCTCATTTGCAGAGCAGTTGGTCATCAGATGTGCCATCTTATATGCATGTTTTACCATGGTACTTGATTCTTCTGGACCTATAATACAATTCAAGTCTATGAGCCTCAAGCAGAAAAAGACGGCTTAAAATTATTTTGGTCCTGGCCAAATGCATGTACTTTGTATATTGATAATGTCTACAAGAAAAAAGGGTTCTGAACATACCAATTCTCAGTATTTCATGTCTTGAATGTCTCCATGGCCACATTTGTTAAATGATGGGTTATCCAAACTGGTGTTTGTTGACAACATGACCCTTCCAGATTTCTTTTTCAATGAATTGAACAAGGAAGATCAGATGCAACAAGGGCTACATGAATCAACAGGGAAGTGGTTTCCCAAATTCGTCTTGCTTAAGCCATGAAGTCAGCAAAATCTCTTCCTCTTCTTGAAAATCCAGGCATTGAATGAAATCGTCTGATTTGAAATGCATGTACAGATTACTGAACACTTACTTTGCATGTTTTGCTTTCACAAAATCAACCCATCTTTTTGTATGTTTCTTCACTTCTGGATGATCACCTGTAAACAAAAAAGGTATACTATGCCCAATTAAACTTGGTCACAAACCAAAATGGAAGCATTTGGACGTACTTTGATGAGGCATAAAAAATCGAAGATTTAACCAAATCGAAGATTTTTTGCAGCAAAGCAATCCACGAAATTTGTTTTATTGTTCTGGCCAAAAAAAATGTTTGGTGTCATGTGCACTTTAATAACATAACCAAGACTGTGCTTTACAATTTTATTGCAAATTACGTATATGTAAATATTAAAAAAACAAGCAGTAGTGTTTTATCGGATTGAAAACATGAGACATAGCTGAGCATTTTAAACCCTATAAAACACATGGTGTCAGTTTTTTGGAACAGCCTCAAAACTGTTTGCTGTTTGTTTTGTAGAGTAATCCTTGGACTTATTTTTCTGGAGAAAATCAGCTGCAAAATTGAGCCAAAAAAATTAAGGCACTCATTAGTTCATCCTTAATCCCTGGAGAAAAACTGTGGTTTTCTGAAATGATAACAGTGAATCAAAAGACCACAAGTAGTATACCATTGGAAAGGTAATGTTTGGGATATGTCCTAAATCACCACAACAGACATACAAGATGTCGCAAATTGAATTGAGCAGTCTGCAAAGTAAAAACATCAAAATGGTAAAAAAGTCCTTATTCCTTGTATCTCAGTTGCATCTACCTGCTAAACCACCACTATAAGGTTATTCCTCCCACTTTGCCACTGCGCATTCCCCTTTTCTGCGCCTAAGTTTATGGCGTCGATTTAGCGCTCTCTTCGTGCGACGTGCACACTGACAAACCTGGCGGATGTTGCCTTGATATTGTGCTCTTTTCAGTGGAAAAATGGTGATATCGCTCACCAACGAGCATGGGCATCCGCCCAATTTTTTTTTTTCCAGTTCATTCCTACATCAACTTATCATAAGCTTTGCTTGAGGAAAGACCTGCTCCTGATTTCTAATTGCTGAAAAAATTGAATAATAGTCGAAAATAGCAAGTAAACGCTGTGGTTCTTTGCTTATTTTACACTATGGTAACGCATGTCAAGAAAATTTTGGGTTGAAATTTAATCAAGGATTCACCTTTCTGTCTAAATCAACTTAAAACGTTTATTTGTGTCCGATACAAGCATTGACTCCAGTTTAATGCGTGTTCTCATGGAGTCTCGGTCACAAAAATTTACAATTATTACTGGGAATGCGTTCTTGTAATAAGGTTAATAATGCAAAATGGGTTCATTTTCAATGCCCCAGTGCTCCTTAATGAGTATGGGGCACCCCCTTTTTATTTCAAAATTGAGTTCTCATATGATATAATATTCAGTGGGCAAAGTTTGAACGAAAATCTATTGTCAGTTTTATTTCAGGGGAATTACCTTAATTTGCAGCTCTGGGTGTGGAGATTTTTAACAGATATTCACTTGACTCAAAAATTGTAAAGCACAAAAGTTTCAAAAACTTGAGAGGTGGTTAATCAAGTCTTATTCAGGAGATTGTATGATTTTGTTTCCAATGTGAAGGTCTCTCAAAGATCTTTTTGGTGTCCAAATTTGAAATGAACTGGCCAAATATTAAGCTTATTTTGACATGTTGTGCCTTATTACACCATCAGAAATTCATTTCTTTTGTATTTCTTTATGAATTATTAATGAGTTTTGAAACTTGTTTCAGAAACTTTTTGCAGTTGCATTATGGGGTAATTAGAGCAGTTTTTGTCTTGTCCTGTTAGATGCTGTCAAGTATTTTATGAAGTTACTGGAATCGCCTCATCAAAATGTGTGTGAGCAAGCAGTTTGGGCACTTGGAAACATTATTGGTAAGACTGAATAACTTGCAGGTTTAAAGTAAAATAATGTACTTATGATAGTAATAAACACCAAAGACTGACTCGTGTTTCTCGATTGGTGTACCCACAAGCAAACTTGTAAAAAAACTGAACCATCACTTAAGTTAGGTTCCTGCTACCGATTCCACTGTACATGTTCAGTAATCTTAAATATGTTGCAATGGTTTTACCTTCCATATCACATGTACGCACAAGCATACAGCTGAAATCTGAGATAAGTACATTTTCAGTACAGAGTGCACTATTGGGCTGGTTTTGCAGTATGCCATGCCCTAAGGAACTATGTCACTAATTCATTAAGGTGTAAACTTAAGTGCTTGTAGATATGTACTTAATACTCTAAACTGTATGTGACGGAAAAAAGTGCTTGTTTATAATTAATTAATTAATCAACTGAAGGTAATTAATTAGTCTAGAGGCAAGGAAGTGGTTGGGGTAGGGTGAGACAGGTACAGGTGTACTCTATGTAGAACATGTTCCACCCATGTTATTTGTTTGTGAACATCGCAAATCTCTATATTTGTCGCAGGAAACCCCTTGCTCTCCTTGCTCTCCTTCTGGAACAAAGCAATCTGCCCTTACTGCATGCACAGATAAGTCTTCATTAGCGGACCTTTTTGTATGTGGTGTGA
The DNA here is from genome assembly GCA_019787425.1 of Platygyra sinensis. Taxonomy (NCBI): domain Eukaryota; kingdom Metazoa; phylum Cnidaria; class Anthozoa; order Scleractinia; family Merulinidae; genus Platygyra; species Platygyra sinensis. The sequence continues at coordinate 18,303 of JAHPZR010031162.1, forward strand.
TACCACTCTCTCATAGCAGTTTTATATCAGGTTACATTGTCTCTCCATTTTTAGTGCAAACAGCGCTACTGTGACTTCATGTCTTTTTCAAATCACCCCCAGCTCAGTTCAAGAATGCCATCTGCTCTTTTCAAACTTGTGTGTGTTTGCCAAGGTTCAAATAAGAAAAAAAGGTTCAAATAAGGAGTGGAAATGTATTCCTCTATTTTGGAGCTAGTTTATTTCCTTTACAAAGGAAGCAAGCAAAACGTTCATATTTAGCCAATTTTTCCTGATGTAGTTGCATTTAATAAAACTAGTAAATATATAACAAAGGGAACCTCTCAAATGTTACCACAGACTATGTTTTGACGGAAGCTGGAAAAAGGATTAATCTGCTTTACATCAAGAGGCAATGCATTCCAAAGTTTAGCACCAGAAAAACAAAGAGAACAAAGACCGTATTGTGTGGTCTGGACATGGTTTACAAACAGGTTTTACAAAGTATTTTGGGAGTCAAATTTTGTAGAAAAAAGTAGCTGATTTATGCAAATTAATGCAATTTCTTGAAGTTTATTTAGGGTTCTCTCAAAATTTTAAACTAGTTGAAGGAATTTTTAAGTAGCCAGTCACAACTATTTTTCTTGCCAAGCCCACCCCAAAAAATGTATGTTTATTTTCCCTGAATAGCTGGTGAGCCCAGGCCGAGTAGACGGCAGTTTTTGTTGGTCATTGGAGCTTCTGGAGAACCCTTCTATTATGGATATTTGAGCGGGAATGATGCATTTCTTGAAAGCTCTTTTACTGCCCTTCCTTATGAGCTAGAGCTTTCTACATGTATGTTATTGTGCATACCTGATGAGAATATAAATAAAGAAAAGATGTGATCAATTTACCCCGTTTTTTGGTCTCTTTATTGAAGTGTAGTATTTACTTGTTTCCAGGCAAATTTGCTAGAGTTATTGCCAACATAACAGGGAACATTTTGATTTTTACCTTTTTCTCGCAATCCTTTATTATTCTGAAATTAGCCTCCTTGTTATCCAGTTTTTGTGTAACTTTCGTTTTAATTTATGCACAGTTCTGCAAATTTATAAATATTATTCTGGGTAGCTTTTGAAAAATAGTGCTTTTCCTGAAACCTCACTTAATGCCCTTACATTTAAGATATTCTTTCCACATAGTTGAACATGTGATGAGAAAGTTAAATATTTTCCTTGTCAGAGATGAGATAAACCATATTAATTCAACCTTTAATGGAATTGTGGGAAGACAAGAAAAGCTTATTCATGATTAGAATGTTTCCCATGGCATTTAATGATCACAGGTTAACTGCCCACAGTGGTAATTTTAAAAAGCCATGGTAACTGTCCATGCCTTCCTTATGATGGCAAATTTAGAAAACAAAGGTAAATTTGAGTTGCCTGAGCTTTGATATACAGTGGGTGTATGCCCAAGTTTGCAACAGTTAGTGGACTTCAATGGTTGATCATCGCATTTTATACTCTTAAAGACCTATAATTTTTGAAATATTGCACATTTACTCAAACGCATGCTACAAGTTATAGATAATGCCTTGTTTTGGCAAAACGTATTGTTATATTTCGAAAACGATCCACTCAGTCCGAGTTTTTAGACGTTTTCTATTGTGATCACGTGACGTACCGAATATGGGTGTGGTTCGAAACATTTAAAGGAAACGTGAATCAAACAAACACAGTAAACTTCGATGCCCACTGGACTTCAGGAGCCAAAAAAGGAGGTTTTGAGATTTCCTTAGCAACAGACTTGTAGTTAAGTTTTTCCCCCCTTAAGCAGTTGTGTAATTGAAGCCTGAAAAAAATTAACTTCAGCACACATTATGAAGGAGAGATCCAGCCTGCAACTGACTGTTTATTGGAGAAGATATCTGTTAACATATCATGACTAAATTAGTAAAAAAGCCATTACAGTGAGCCTTCTCAGTATGACTTAGGCATTCTGATCTTATTAACCATTTTTATCAAATACCAGAAGAATTCACATTTAGTATAAGTTTGGAAGTCTCCCAGAAAACCACTGTGTGGTGTTGTTTATGGTGCATACTTTTTTCTGGACAGCTTTTTCAATATTAGGTATATATACAGTACAGCCCAAAAATGATGCATGTGCAAGAAGAAGTTTTTGCGCTGCAAGAACATGCAGGCTGCTGCAAGAACACACAGGCTGCTGCAAGAAATAAAAATGTCATTGCAGTTTACCTACAAGAACATTCTAAATGCAATAAGTTAAATGTCTAACTGCAAGTAGTTGTAAATCTAACCACAAAAAGCAGCAAGAACTTGTGAATCTTATTGCAAGCTGGAAGAAGGTCAAACTGTATGTCTGGTTATAAGTGCAATGTTTGCAGTCGAAATGCTCAGTGCTTGCTCACAATGTTATCTGGATTTATGTTTGCTTATACTGTGAAAATAGTACCAGATGCACTCACTTTAAAGTGATACTATGACAAAATTCCCACCTTTCTTATCTAAGCCATTTTAAAACAAACAAGTACAATGTAGTCTGCATGACATCTCTTGTCATTCCAGATATATTCAAATTTTTTAAATATGCAAATTAGTTAAGTGATTACATCACACTTGTAATCAACCAAATTTTGATCAAATAAGATGAAGATAGATATCTTTGCCAGTTTATATCAGAAATACTTGATTATTTGCAGTAAGATTCTACTAAATGTGCTCCACAATGTCACCTTAACAGCTTTGTTATCATAGTAACATGCAGGGTTCCAGACCTCCTCAACATTGAAGACCTTCCTGGCCACCTTTGGGGTCCCATTTTGATATTTGCTAATGGTGCCTCATCTGTATGATACAGCCAGCATATAAATGTGTTAGGTCAAGTTTGTGGCCTCGTTTATTGTTGTTCAAGCTGAAAATTACTAACATATTAAAATCAAGTGGGTGGAGACTGGGAGAAAGTGAGTTGCCATGGAACATAGCCATAGGTGTGTTGCGTAGTGACCAAGATAGCTCTATTTAATATGCTTGACATACTATTGGGTTGAGTCAGGAGGACATTACTAGCCATAGGTGTGTTGTTATAGTGACCAAGATAGCTCTTTAATATGCTTGACATACTATTGGGTTGAGTCAGGAGGACATTACTAGGAGCCTGTAACTCCCATGATAAGCCTATGCAACAGAATTTTTATGGAACAGTCTATTTTTAGATATCTTTCCTGCAAAATAGGCCAGTTCCAGTCTACATAAGCAAGCTTCAGTAGGGATAAAACAATGAGGCCTCGCGTAAACATGTTGACAGGTCAACGTTAGTCCATGCTTGTGATTGCCATTGCTCACTGAGGTTCCTGTGGGGATCTGAATTCAAGATACATTCAAGCTAAAAATAGATCGGTCAGTGAAAAGGCCATGACAGGAATATGGGGTAGCTGCAGGTTCCTAGTGATGGGCTCCTTGTTGAGTGTAAAACGTCAATAATGATGTCTGCCACACTCATACTTACTACATTGAAGCTTGGATTAATAATGTGGTGTTTCCTCTCAGGGGATGGTCCTGGTTTAAGAGATTTTGTCATTCGCCATGGTGTAGTCAAACCACTGCTCAAGTTTGTCAACCCCAATGTCCCTGTAAGTGCTGCTTGTATTTGTTGCTTAGAAGCATTTAGGGTTTTTTGTAAAGAACTAACTTTAAAGTATAGCCTCTGGCTTAAGCCACAACTAAAAAAGAAACTTCTGTCTCGTGTGCCAATGAATACTTGATATCAAGTTGCTAATCCCTTTCAAACATATATATTTAAGAAATAGAAAACATGTACCGTGTTCCTATGAAGTTATTCAAACACGAGTGGAAGTTTGGGAGAACGAGAAATGCTGTGGGAACACGAGCCGCAGACAAGTGTTTTCCACAGCTTTTTCGAGTTTTTCGAAACTATCACGAGTGTTTGTATAACTCGATAGAAACACGGAGTACATGTTTTCTATTTCTTTGAGAAAACACCACGACGAGAAAAAGGAAAACAGCTTGTTAACTTTGATTATCAAAATGTAAATTCTCTTTGCTCACGCCATCACTACGTCAACAGTGCGCGCTAGTTCTGTGTCGCTATCGAGTTATACAAACACGATTTTTAACCAACCAGCAGGCATGCTTTCTTAGGACTGTTTTCTAAATAAACAATAGTCTCCATTTGGGGCAAAAATATGCTAGGATATTTGTCCATGGACATTATCTGTTCCGAGAAGCAAACAGTTTTCTGAGAGCGTAGCTCGAGGAAAACTGTGAGCTTCGAGGAACAGATAATGTCCGTGGACAAATATCCTAGCATATTTTTGCACCTAATGGAGACTATCGTCTTTATTATCCTTCAAATCGTTTACGCAAGGTGTGCAGTTTTGAAAATTGGGGGTATATTCTCAGATGTCCCCAGTTTTAGTTGGGGGATATTCGGTCACGTGACGAGTTTAGACCAATTGTGCGCGAGCCAAAAGATTTGATAGATTATAATTGAAAATATCTCTGTGTATCCAGTCACTTTATCTCTGTCTGTGTATCTAGTCAGGCTTCAGCCACAACTAGAGAAACTAGTAACTTCTGCCTCGCATGCCATTAAATACCTGATACATGTACCGGTATAGAAATATACCTTAGAAATGTTTTGTATATGAAAAGATCTTTGAACTTACTGTTCATCCACTTAAAGACCCAGTATTGACCATCATGCTTTTCGTACATCTTATTGTTTTGGAGTACATGATATTTGGGTTTCCATTGTTTTCCAATGCTGAACAGTATGCAATGCATCTTGGCCAAAACTGAGTCTTTAAAATACTATCTCCCTTAACCCTTTCCTGCCTGAGACCCACTTATAGATTTTTACTCTGTCTAACCCCAGACAATTTTACTCATCAAAGGGAGGCCTCTTGGGCAGTAGAGAGTTAACTTACACAGTACACAAGCTTATTCCATAATATGCAATATGACGGAGTTTAAGGAACCACAACAGCAAGCCAAGGACAACATCGATTAAAAATTGAATTTATATTTTACGTACAAATCTCGCAATACCCTAAAGTCATTTAGTTTGTTTCTCACTGTCAAAACCATCGCAAAATTGAATATGGAAAGCAGCGTTCAATTCAGAATATGAATTTTAAAAAGTAGCTGTGTTGGTTCACGTCCTCCAGACAATGCAGAATTCGATCATTTCACATTGTTGTTTTGCAGAAGATGGCAAAGTGTACCAAGAATTAAAACGCACATGCACAGCTATTGTTCTGCTCATTAAACCTTTTTTTAGTGATGTTGTTGCTGCCATTGCTGTCATGGTTTTATTTAACTCCCTATTATCTGTAATGCCAGAGGATTTCTCAAATTTTACTTTTACTGGTTTATTTGGTTACACAGTTGGAGACTCTTAATAATTGAGCTATTGTCTTTGTTTTCATCATCTATTTCTTTTAACTTGGCAGATCAGTTTCTTAAGGAATGTCACATGGGTGATAGTAAATCTCTGTAGAAACAAAGACCCCCCACCTCCCATGGAAACAATTCAGGAGGTAACTTACATGTAAAATTTTATGTTGTTTTAAAAAGAATAAAAAGGATTTAAAGTTTGTAGTCAAACATGACTACTGTTTCTGTAACTTAACACTGCCAGAGATATTGTGGAACTAGGTGCTGGTCCATGGTAGGTTACCCTGTTTAAAGTCTGCTAGTGTCTAAACTAATTAGCAAAGTTAAATATTATTTTAAGACACTGTCTCAAATCTGATATTTTCACAATGGAGACTTAAGCATAATTTTCCTTAGTAACTGTCATACTTTCATTTCAAAACTACTTTTTCTGCATGTTAGACTGTATGTACATCATGGTAGTAAGCAGAAAAAATTTAAGCAGTACACTCTTAGGTAGTGGACTTGAAGTGCCCATAACATCACAATTTTAATTTTGCTAGTCGATCCTGTATTTCATGCAAATATGAGCTTCTGCGAAAAAAATATTCAATTTAAATAAAAAGCGATTTTTTTATGAATATTTTAAAACCTGAATATCCTATTTTCTTGCGGTTGATCCATGCCGCTGATCACAAGATCGACATGTTCAGAGTTGTGACATAGATTAGGGAATGTGTGACTTCAGGCTTTACCCATCCCGCTTGTTTTATCTCTGTAAATTTAGCTTTGTAGTCAATGCAGAATGCCCCTTTCCAGTATTTTGTATGATTATGTGTTAAATTTACAGAGGTAAAACAAGCAAGATTTGTCAAGCCTGAAGTCAGGTGTTACTGAATGTATGTCACAACTCATTCCAAACCAAGGAAGATTGGTGCGAATGGTGGATCAAAATGGTGGCCAATTTATCCAATTAAAATTTTTTTCGCTGAAGTTCATTGGGTGATATATAGAATCAGATGACTTAATGGGCACTTTAAAGCATTTTTGTGAATTGTAAAGAAGAGATCAAGCCTGCAACTGGCTGTTCATTGGAGATGTCTGTTAGCATGAGCGTACTTTTTTAGCTTTTTTGTATTATCATTGCATATTTGAGAATCATTCTATGTTTTCAATTTTTAACATGTCATCTTTTTGTTCTGTAAGTATTATTTTATATGAGGGTGACTAGTTCTTCAGTGGTTACCTTGTGTGCTACCCGCAATAAATGAAGTTGATCATCATTATCATTATTATCATCATCATCATCATCATCATCATTATGATTATTATGATTATTATGATGATGATGATGATGATTATTATTATTAAATGATTATTGTTAAATTAATTTTTTTCTGTTCTCACTGGGAGACTGTTCACAGGCTAGTTTTAGAGATATTGATGCTTTTGTATTACACAATAATAATAATAATAATAATAATAATAATAATAATAATAATAATAATAATAATAATAATAATAATAATAATAACTTTATTTAACGAGGGTAAAGACATTGATTACTGGTCACCCAGTAGTTTTCATAATGGCCCTCCTACAATTAAAATAATAAAATGTATCGATTAATTAATTAACTACCTATATAATCTACCAACTGAAATTACATGAACTACTATTAATACAATATTGATTAATTGATTACTAATGAAACTAAAAGGTTTTACAAATCTTAAAATGATCAAGAAAAGAAATCATACTACGATAAAGTTTAGATAAGTAATTTTTAAAATTAGTATGGGAGAGTGTCTTAGGTTCGGGATCAAGAGCGTTCCACAAACGGCAAACGCTTGAGTGAAACGTTCTAAGGCCAGAGTTCCTTTTACAAGCTGGTGTTGTAATATTGTTATTGGAAACGGATCTCGTGTTATAATTATGAATCAGGAGTATCTCTAGACATATAGGATCAATGTTGTTCAAAGTTGGCACCAGAAATGTACATCACAAAAGAAAAAATACAATTTTGACAAGTGTTCATGCAAAACTTTTGCTAGATCCCAGGAATCAAACTTTGCTAGATTCCAGGAATCAAAACTTTTGCTAGATCCCAGGAATCAAAACTTTTGCTAGATCCCAGAAATCAAAACTTTTGCTAGATCCCAGGAATCAAAACTTTTGCTAGATCCCAGAAATCAAAACTTTTGCTAGATCCCAGGAATCAAAACTTTTGCTAGATCCCAGGAATCAAAACTTTTGCTAGATCCCAGGAATCAAAACTTTTGCTAGATCCCAGGAATCAAAACTTTTGCTAGATCCCAGGAATCAAAACTTTTTGCTAGATCCCAGAAATCAAAACTTTTGCTAGATCCCAGGAATCAAAACTTTTGCTAGATCCCAGAAAACAAAACTTTTGCTAGATCCCAGGAATCAAAACTTTTGCTAGATCCCAGAAATCAAAACTTCTGCTAGATCCCAGGGATCAAAACTTTAAATCTAAAAAGCAATGGCTGA